>CAEGAE010070089.1:0-40517 GCA_903067095.1 Girardinus metallicus | reverse complement strand
ACTTACAAGTAACTTCTTCTCCTCCAAGCTGTTTTGCGAGATTCACAGCTGTATCTACGGCAGAGCGATGGATCTCGTCCAGCGAGCCTCCGGTCAGGCTTTGCGCTACCTGTGGCCACAGTTTTTTCCAGCAGGCATTCAAAGTTTCATTTTCCATCTCCTGAATGGCCAATCCGTATTACGTATATTTAAATACCGTAACGTTATTGGCACACAGGTAGAGAAGAAGCGCGGAGACTGTTTAGCCAATCAGGACGCAGAACACAATGCACTGTGGGAAAAAAAAAACTACGCAAAAAATCCGCGAAGCAGCGAGACCGTGAAAGGTGAACCGCGTTATAGCGGGGGTTCACTGTATCCAAGATGATGTACATGATGTCCCTGTAAAATAAAAATAGGAGCCAGAGTATCATGTTCTTGAAAATGTAACTATTAATTAGATGTTTTTGGAAAAAAAAAAAAAAAAAAGAGCCTGATTATCAGTTTTATCATATTTTATAACGAACCACAGATGAATATCAAATTTGAATTAAGGCATTTTTGTAGATAAAGTATAAATATATTACAGTTTTTAACTTTGGTTTTTAAGGTGCAAACTGAGTCAAATTTTCTAGAAACAACTTAAAACTGGTCCATAAAATATCCCTGTGACCAGTGGCGGCTGGTTATATTTGTATGCTGTGCTAATAGATGTATAATGAAATGTTACAGATTGGATTCTAACAGAAGGATCCAATTTGAAATAAAAAAAACTTTGCTTTAAAACATTATGTGCCTTTTAAGCACAAAAACAACAACACTAAACCACCACTGTCCTTCAGTAACGTTAAACTTTTAGCAGATTTATTCCCCATCAAATAGCTTCGTTTAACACTGCATCACATTCCTTGACACAATTACTAATCACACTGATAAAAACAAATCAAACAAGATGATATTAAAACGCTGAATATGACAGGCTGTGTACCTAAAACATTACAGCTAATTTTCTTCAGTGTTTCTATAATTTTTATTTAATCATGTATTTTTGCTGATTGACCTCATTCAAAAACGGCGTATTCGAAAAGGTGTCAAGTCAAGATCTAGGCAATTAAACAAGGCACAAGGCCACTTGTAGTACTTAGAGCCTCCAACAGAGGGCATGAGACAAGTATAGTATTTGATACATATCCATAATAAAAGTATTGTTAAGTTATTATTTGGAGTATCACCGTACTAAACAACCATTCTTTGAAATAATCTGCTTCTTTGAACAGAACCTTTCCTAACCATACCAAAAAGGATTGAAGAGCTCGTGTAGTAATCAGATTCTCCACCAGAGGGCATAAAACAAGTGTATGGTTGATGCATCAGATTTCTGAGGAATGTACCAACCGAGATCTCAGAAATGCATCTAAATGATACGTTGGTGCTACACAGTTAAGCGACAGAGTAACATAAAATATTATCACAATACCTGACTATTAAGTTAATCATTAGAAAATGTGTAAAACAAAATCCAAAGTTTTACAAAAGGAGAACTATTGATTCATCTTAAGACTAGAAAACAATCTGTCTCTCTCCAAGGAAAGCATGCAGACATTAAAGGTGTATTCAAACCTAAACGACCTTCAGACTTTCAGTCAGACAGAAACCATCTCAGCTGTCTGGCTCTGCTCTCCAAGCTGACGCTCTCCGGTCAGTTTAAGCAGAGTGCTAAAAGCGATACAGGCGAAGTTCTGGGATGCAGTAAGTGAATCAAAAGCCTACGGATTCTTGCAAACAGACAACCTGGAGAAACTGTGAAGCAGTGGCTCAGATGTGCTGGCAGGAAGCCAGAGGCAGCTTAAGTCAGATATATGGGCAGAGGATCAAAAGGGCTGTCAAACGCTGCAGAGGCCATCCGAGCAAACACTGAGCGGACCTGCTGTAGCCCTTATCTCATCTCTAGCTCATTCAGCCAACTGTCAGTGTAAAAACACACCATGTCTGTCCATCATCACAGGAACCGATACTTCAAAAGCAGCTTGAGGTTTGTTATATATGGGCTAGCAGTCACAACTTGAGGTTGTCTTTGTGTACATGTACAGAAAAGTAATACGAGTGTGTCTAAATGTGCTGCCTTCACTTTGAAGCAAACTCTTATTAGCGAAGGAGCCAGATTTGTCTGATTTCATGTTGCTGAATTGAGAACAGCTAATGCAAACAAAACATATTCTTGTTGGGATATTTAATTAAAATGGATGTTTTATGTGCAAAAACCTCAACCTAAACTGCAACCCAAGCAGTTTAAACCGGATCTAACCACTTTGCCAAAACGAGTTGTTGAATATTCAGCCAGAATTACCCCAATGGCTAGCTGACGTTTACAATAACTGAAAGCTAAAGTGCTAAAGGACAGCACTTTAGTCTGGATGTATAATTTTAACCATATGTGGAATAAATGAAAATTTAAGGACGCAATAATTCTTGTTAAAGTCACTGAAGTTCTTTTCTATTATTGTCATCCCTCCCCGAGAAAACATTTAAATAAATCATAAAAAGACAGTTCGGAAATATATTCATGCCCATGAGGAGCTACGTTAACTTCTCATCAGAGCGATATGAAGAAGCTAAATCTATTCATTGCTTCATGCAAATGTTACTTTGATACAAATTTAAGATTTAACCATTTTTGGACATTGGCCGCCTACTTACACAGTCAGTTTTATATGCTGGAGAAGAAAGTTTTAAATTGCAAGATAAACGGGAATAAAATCAAAACAATAAGTTCAAAGCTGTAGTAATGGGAATAATAAAAGAAAAACTAAATAGCTAAAGAAAGAAATGTATTACAATAACTTGAATCAGAATGAAGTGTAGCTCATAAATGTTAAAAGATTGGAAATCATATTAAAACACAATAGAAATTTTTTTTTAATATTGACTTTACACTTTTATACAAAAGTTTGATACAAAATATTTTTGGAGATTTGCTGAGACATTGCTTTTCTGTATGAAAAAAGGCACATTAGCCCAAAACACCTTACATATTCAGCTTTCATAAAACATGGAAAATAGGGCTTGTCCTCCAGTCTAGTATCCTTAACATATTATATTGCTTTTCTCATTCTTTTTGGTCTGAATAAACAGACCTAATAATGTGACATTACAGTCCTCTGAAGAACACACACACAAATACAAACATGAATATAGTACTGTGAAAACTCCTGAACAACTCTTATTCCAACATGTCTCTTTTTACCTAAAGGTTTTTCCTCAGGACATCAATGACAAGTTCCTTCATACTGCGTCCTATTTTTATTCTAAGAATTTATATTTTTAGATTAGAAACATTTAGGAATGTTTTTTTTAAAAAAAGGCAACACCATAGACATAGACAAAGATGCATTTCTTTGGTAATTTCTTTGGTAAAACATAGGATGACGTTTTTTCTCAGAGTTTCCAATTTAAAAGGATATTCTCTTTAATATACTGATAATCTGCTGTAGATTCAATGCTCCTCCTTTTTGGCCCCACACATAAAGATGTGCTTTAATTATTATCATTATTTTAGCAACATGATCTCACACTGAAACTTTTAGAGAAATCCAACCTTATATTGTGGGGTCTCCAACTCCAGCACTTCCTCAGTATTGCGCCTAGTTCTGCAGACGCTAACGAGCCATTCATTTGATTCAGCTGTGATGCAGGGGGGGTGGCGACTCCAACATTAATTTGAGAACATTTATCTTGCGATGAATGAATCTCATATTAAGAAAGAATTGTTTTTAAATACAATTTGGCATAACTGTGCATATTTAAATCAGATTTAAATTAGATTTAAATCGGACTATGTTCACCTCAAAGGGTGTGTGAATGTTACAGTTGGGGCAAAGACTTGTGAATCAAGCCTTTAGGGGTGAATACATGGGAGTTAAAGCAGAGCTTCCTTTTAGACAACTGCAGCAAAGAGCAGTAAGACAAGTTAGCTCACTTTAAGGCATTTACACATGTTTACCAGCCAGAGACCCTCGTAGTTCATTAGTTTTACTTGTCCAGTTTCCTCATATGGTTGTAAAGTCTCGCTTCGCCTCCATGTTTTGGCTAAACGTTCCTTCAGGAAACATCACGCTGATGCAGAAATACTTTGCTATGCTTTCACAGACGTTAACTTCTCCACTTCTTGCAGCATAAAATAAGTATAAAAGATGCAACCAGTTTTAAACAGTTAAAACTGGTCCTTACATTTTGAGTTTGATACCTTATATCTGCAGCTGAACGAAAAGCCCACTCTCCACTGGAACAACCTTCTGGAAAGAAGGGAGGGAGTTTGGTTGAAAGCAGGTTATGAACAGAAGGAGATGGGAGTGAGTCAGGAGTTTTGCACAGAGTTGCATCCTCCTCTCCTCTTCCAGGCTGTATGTTAAACAGCTTATAGTCCTTGCAGATATAATAACTATCCTTGCACATTACATCTCTGCATAGATTATAGTTTTTTTATACACAGAAATCCACCTTGCAATTTTGGTGAATACATTCATCCAAAGCCAGACATAAAACAAAAACAACAACAAAAAAAAAAAACAATACAAGCACTTGAATACAAAATAAGCTGTATATTAGTGTATTAAATTCCTCTGTAATTTACATAGCTCCCTTCTGTGTGCAGCTCCGTTTATTTTCTATACCTGAAAATTTTCTGTGAAACTGAAACCGCTCTCCACTTTGGTGTGCATATATACTGTGTAAATTCTTATTCATAAAGTGCAAATAGTACTTGGTTAAAACTGATGCATAGTTTGATCTCCTGTGTTTGTTCCTGATTTGATCCTGATGATTTCTCTGCTAAAAAAAAAAAAAAAAAAAAAGAAAAATCACTGTCATCTTCCAGTCTGTCTCCTTTGTCACACATCAGGTGGACTGAACAACTCCATCCACTGAAAGTCCTTTCTTTCTAAGCCCTTTGGTTGTAATGCCTCAGTCACCCTAATGGGGGCAGCGGTTCTGTTGAGAGGTTACTTCTCGTCCACCACAATGATTTCCTCCAGCATCTTCTCCTCCGAGTCGGAGCAGTCTGACAGCTTGTCCAGGTACTCTACATCGTCGAAGCGCTCGGCGATGCAGTGCGCGGTGAGGCGGGCCTCCGGGTCGTGGTCCCAGCACTCCTCTATAGAGCTGCACACCATCTGGATGCCCTGCAGGGGGACCACAGTCAGACAGTGAGTCACAGAGACGGGCTTCCAGACTGATCAATAAATTGTCCTGACACTCCTATCTACTTCTACTAACAACGGAGAAAATATTCTATAATTTGTCAGAGATGGAACCTTACTTTCAGTAACTCAGAAGGTTTAGCTTTACTTTTCTGAGAGAAAACAATTCTCTCTATTGTTGGAAAAGTTTGTGGGGTTGTCACCATTTAGTCATCATTTTTTAAAAAGGTTTGCATTGTAAAAGAAAGAAAACCCCATCAGTATCAACAAAAATAGTCTTGTGATCGGAAGGTTGTAGGTTCAATTTCAGCTTCCTCCTGTCACAGGTTGATGTGCCCCTGGGCAAGGCACTTAACCCCAACCTCCCTACCGATCTGCATATGCGATTGCGTGACTGTGACTCTAGCGTAAAGCGCTTTCAGTGGTCAAAATGATTGGAAAAGTGCTATATAATCCGTTTGCCTTGAATAACTAAAAAGTTGAGAAACAGATTTTTCAAGCGGTGCATATTTTGGAAAACTAAGAATTAAAATGAGGAAATTACATCTTACAGTACAACAACGTGAAAGCAGTATTGATTAAAAAAAAATCTGCTTTTAATCCACTTTTTATTAAAAGGACTTGCTGAGGATGATTTATAAGCTTCTCCATAACTGAAGAAAAAAAAAATCTTTCTTGCGATTCCAGAAACCAAACTCTTTTTAAAATGACTTCATGGAACAGCTGCATTTATACTGAAGTTAAATCACACACAAGTGGCTCACTTTAGTAATTATGTGACATCTGAAGGCAACTGGTTGCATTTGATGTGTTGGTCCATCACATAAACCCCCCCCCCCCCAAAAAAAAAGACACAGAGGTCTGAGGCTGTAACGTGACTAAACATTGATGTATGAAGACTTTTGCTTATCTTCTGTATTTGAAGATAAGATAAAGCATGCAGGTTTTCAAACGTCATCATACGGAAAGGACAGTGTGGTGGTTCTTACTGCGTGGCTCGTCCAGCTGTTGGGGATCTCGGGTCTTCCTCTGTCTCGGAGGACGCTGTCCTTCATGCTCTCCACACATGGGTGCTCCCTCAGGTTCCCAAAGGGGGGCTTGTACTCCTTCACCTCTGCATGAAAGATCACACAAAACATGGCACAAGGACCAAAAAGTTAACTTCAAAATTTTACATTTGGACACATTTAACTGGCAGATACGACTCTGCTGAGGAAATTAATAATCCTGCTGTCGGAGATTTTTAATCATCTTCTTTGGTCACAATTTTCTTAAACACCAACAAACTTTGAGTTTGTGAAGAACTTTTAACACTGGAACTGGTATTTTAAATATCCTAAGTCAAACACAACAAGTGAAAGCAATAAATAAAACAAAAATAAAACGCAGACACAACCAAAACCATAAATAAAATGGATTATGATGTCTCTGTAAACAAAGTATTATAAATATCAAAAACTACTAATAATCAGAATAGCAATTATTGAGCTCATTTTAATTCATCATGCGATTAATTGCTTATTACAACAAGCATAGGTATAACTACGATTAACTACAATCCAGAACAAACATTAATAAACATTTCATTTTAAACTATTAAAATAATTTAAAATGAAACTGTGTGTGAAAGAAACAAATTTCAGAGAATCTACAAAGCTCACAGATGTGCAAACAATGGCTTCTCAAAATTTACAGTAACTTAACCTGAAATTCTCCTTCTTCTTAAAAGAGCAGGTAACCTCCACACAATACTGGTATGTTTGGCTTAGTCTAAAGATAGTGGGAATTCTGACCATCATTAAACACAAAACAAAACTGAATCAAAATCTGGACTCAAAAATGCAAACGAAAACACAAGATGGTACACTTGAAAATTTCCTCAAACACACCTGTACTGTTTTGCAAGGCTGGCACATATTTTCTCATCTTCAGGTCTTTTTTTTTTCTGAAACACTTGTCAGAGATGTCTGTGCAAACTGTTTGGGACTCCATATGAGAAACTCTGCGTTTTGTATCTACTGCCAACCTGGCTGCCTTTCCCCGAAACTCCCCGCTTTCTCTTTTTTCCTGATTAATGCTCCCCACATGACTACTGTCTGCTTTTCTGTTATTCTGCAAGTTCATATTCAGTCTAAAAAGTCCCAAGAACACAGACACAGCCAGGTTTCTTGCACAAACTTGGAGATATCTTTGTTTTTGGAGGCCTGACTAATCCACTGTCTGACTTTTACTAGGCTGTGGTGGCACTGACACTTGTTTTGCACAGTGAAAGTCATGAAATGCAGTTGCATAAATGTTTATGACACATTAGAGGAGCTTACTTTGAAACATATAGCACAGACATAACCTACCATTAACTATAACTTATACAGGCCCTAACCTCAATAAAGACAATAACGCCACTTCAGTGAAACCAAACTTGGTGGGGATTTTTTTTTTTTTCTTAACGTTCACAGATCATGTGGTCGTAAGAGCAAAAACTTTGTCCCCAGTGTGCAGTTGGGCAGTTTGATTGCCAACACCCAATCTCTCTGCTCACACACATGTACATACAACACCATCGGCTGCTACAGTCGCACGCATCTTACAGTTCTGACATCTGGAAAACAGCTGCCTCTAACCTCTCCGCCCACTCTCCAGACTGGGCCAGCCTCTCCCTCTGGGGAATGAAAGCATTTCTACGTCTGCAGCTCCACAACCCGCCTCACTCCACTATTATCCCCCTTCTTGGCCCCACCCTGCCGAGGAACGCCATCATAGTCATTTCAAGCCCTAAATCTGGACCGGGTAAATTATACAGTGGAGAAATTTGAAGAAACAGAGACAGAGATATAAAAGATCTAAGCGTCGAATCCAACTTTTCCTTTTCTTGGCGTTGTGTTGAGCTTTCCCAACTTTAAAGCAGTGGAAGATAAAAGGACAGGAAAGCTATGTCTGATGCCTGACTGGCTGGTTCTCCTAGTCTCAGATTAGATTATGGCAGCAGAAAGTCGGAGGGCACGGGATGCAAGCAGAGGGCAAGAGAAAGAGCTTCACTGAGTCACAATGAAACTGTGATATGTCTGTTTCAGTTTGTGTTAGTTTAGATGTATTCTTGCTCCAATTTTCTCTTAGTGAGTTGAGTCATGGCTGATTCACTCAGCACTTGGGACAATTTAGAAAAACAAGAGGTGGAGCATGAAAGCATGCAGCTCTTTTTCATTACGCTGTACATATATCAATATGATGCTTATGTGCTTCTGATTCAGGAACAAATACAGCATATTTCGTCAAAGCTGCTGTGAAAAGACTTCCAGCTAGCAGTAAAAACAAACAAAATGAAAACAGCTACAGTACAGCATGCATTCAGAGTTAGCTTTCTCTTAAAGGAACAGCGTAGATTTTCGGAAACAGGGATTCTGTGGCGTTTTTGATAGCCGTCAGTCTTTTACCCACAGAAACAGAAGGACATTTGGAGAACCTGACTAACTGCTGGTTAAACTGGAGCCAGTTGTGGTACTGTTAACACATTTTCAACCTCCCACTATCCTTTTTTGAGACTCAAACTATCACTGCAAAGTAAATAATTTCTTAGCATTGATGAAAAAAGTGCTGGTTCCGCTGGCTTATTATTTTACTCTGCCAGTGGGAGTTGAACTTTTTAATCAATATTAAGGAATTACTGACTTAAAACAAGCTTCTACGTCTTGTTGAAAAGCTACTTTTAAGTTAATTTTGTCTTATTTCAAGATATTTGATCTCAAAACTAGACAAGAAAATATTTGGTAAAATTCTGTGTATTTGCAGTCTAGCAGCGCTTTGTCCATTTTAACACACTTATAAAGATTGCAATTGCAATGTTACTTATTAAAATTGCAAACTTATAAGGGAATATTTCTACACAGGTGACTGGCTGGTTTACAGTTTATTTCATACAATATATTTTAAACACACATAGCTATATCTCCTTTTTTTAAAGAAAGAACTGGGAGGATTTAAACTGTATAATCTGGAACTCCTTTCAGGTTATCATTATGATATGTGATCTACATGTTGATTATCCATAAGGTCCTGTTTCAACCCACCAACACTACATCCAGTGGTTATGAGATAATCACCGCTATAAAGAGTTCGCCTGATCTGAACAATCTGCAGCTGTTTAAACATCTTGAGGATGGTAGACAACCACCGAGTTTGTTTAAAAAAAATCTGAATAGAGTTTAGAAAAGCCTAGAAGAAGACCGTGACATAGACGCTGTGGTTTGGGGATATCCGGCTGGGGAATGCCCAGCACGTCTTACACAAAGTTCAGGTTAACGTTGTGAGTTGTAAGTCACAACTCTTTGGATCTGCAGCCACGTAGCGTGCTGTTTGAGGACACCAGGTCACTGATCTTGATGAATCAGTGTGTACGATGTGAAACAACAAAATAATTTTTAATTGGTTGGTTTGCAGTTGTGTATTTATCATGATCTGGAGTGGTCAAAACTGTTTTAATACTTGTTTTAAATGAGGAAATGTTTGGTCTTTGCTACGTTTATATAAGTAACATATGTCAAAACACTTCAAACTTTATTGTGACATAACTGTTTTTTGAGCTACTAAAAATAAGTTGACTTAGATAATGTTTACATGTGTCTGGAGATTTTCAATTTTTGCTCCTAAACTTTTGTTTCCTTTTCAACGATTTCAAGGTCATTTCCCTGACCTGTTCCTCCTGGTAGTTATTACAGGAAATGAATTTACTGCCTGAGAAAAGCTTAAATTTTAGTCTTTCTCACATGCCAAGTAAGTTATTATTTTTTTTTTATTTTGATGCCACAGGTAACTTGTTGTATTCTGCAGCATGCATTATTTTTGGAAACAAATAAAATTTGCTCATCAGATGGACTCCTGGGGGTGCATATAACATTATCACATTATTATCACAGCTTCACTCATTGTGATAATGATATATGACAAGCAATATCGCATTGCCCATCCATTGTTTGTACAAAGACTTTATCTATAAGCACAAGGATGTTTTCTTGGGTTTTAGTCCTAATCAGCTTCACCCTGCTGCCTGTCCCAGAGAGTTGCCAGCTCTGGAAAAATGGGAACAGAGATACAGTTTACAGAAGATAGGAAAAACATATAAACTGCCCTGGCCGCTTCTATCTTTAGTCAGTAGGTGGGACGGGAACTCCTGCGCTTCCCCTGTCAAGAAAGTCCACCACACTGGCCGTCCTACCTCCCCGTCTGCTTGTGGCTGAATGAGGGAAATCACGGGGCTGTGATAAACGTTGTGTTGCAAAATGTTTAACGGCTGCCTGCCTCAGATGAGGAAAAAGAAGGACGATATGCAAAAGAAGGTGAAACCTTCAGAGTTGAAGGACTGCATTTGCGTTTTGTCATTATTTGGTTCTGTAACTAATATAGTTGTTCAGGATGTAGATAAACATATTCAGACTCAGAGAATACAGAATACAGGGTTTTACTTGATAGTATACAGTACATGTAAAAATATGAGCTTTTGTCAGAATCAACTTTCTAGAGTTCTGAGTCCTTTATGTTTATTTTAAAACATAAATTATGAAATTTTACCTTAATATTTATGGCAAACATTTAATGGATAAGAAAAAAAAGGAATAAAGTAAGAATGAAAGATTAAAGATAGGTTAAAGGAAGAAGGAAAATATTGTGCTTCGCACAAAGAAAGGAACGAAGAACACAGGAAAGTAAAGAAGAAGGAACATGAAGGGCAGAGGGATAAAGGGTAAGACAAATAAAAGACAACATTTAGGCACAGGACAGGGAAAACTGTGTAAAAAAAAAAACAAATATGTTTCCATTCTTTTATTTTCTTTTTACATACATAGTCTGATCTGAAAAACACTGAAATCAAATTCCAGACGGCGTAGGAACCCTGTGACAAGTTTAGTCTTTAACCTCTGTCATTATTCTCTGCTTGGCCCACTGTCAATAGACATTAAAGAAAGGATAGATCCAAATTTCCAAACTGTTTCAAACCTCACACTAAAAACAGTTTGTCTTGGAATAGTTTTCACTAAAACAGGAAATGGGCTATTTTCTTTTCAAATGCACCCACAGGGCTCACATAGTCTTACAGCTGGAAAGGAAGAGGGGGTTTGGGTCACATGGGTCGCACACTGTTGGTTAGCGTAACAGCATTGAAGCTCTTCAAGGAGATCCCCCCCAGAGAGGGGTTATGGGGGTGGAGGGACAGGAAAGCACCAAAGCAGGAGCGTTCATGCCGAAAGGCAGCTCTCCATCTCTGCTCTGACACAATGGAGACGGGAGCAGCGGCAGAACCGAAACGGGACCGCTGAGACTTCGGAGGGAAGTGAAAACAAACGGTCGAGCATGGACATGAACTCCCGCACAATGCTTGAACTGCCGATAATCACTCATTTCTATGATTTGCACACATTCTGACCTTGCTTGTCACACACACACCGACGCACACACACGCACCCACGCACACAGGTTACGGCACATTAGGGCAGCAGTGGGCTGATCTCTCCGCTGCAAGATAGATCGCCTGTTTGACACTTTCAGGCTTGGCTCCCGTCATGACTAATGGGGTCATTGATGGAGTTTTTGTCGGCATCTTGTAATGAACACAAAGAGGAGCTGAACGCTGCACTCCAACTGCATAAAGATAACACACTGCTATTCTCTACAGGTCAACTTTTATCTTTAAGAGGACCTTAAGAGGAAATTTCCAAAGACTCCAAAGGGAATTTCATTAAGAAGTGCTTGTACTGTCTTTGTAATGCTTAGCATCCAAGTCAATATCTTAACTGCAAACAAAAACTGGTCACTGTGAAAAAATACAGTGTGCATAAATTACTACATTACTTGTAGGCACACCTATATTGTCTCTATTGGGGTCATATAACTGTATGCAACAGTTTCACTTCTGCTCTAAGTTTGGGGGGAAAAATAACAACCGTCTTTTACTGTCAGTCCAGCTGTTCTGTGAAGGACTCCGAGGTTAATTAGAGAACATTAGTGAACAAAAAGCCTCATGAATGCCAAGTAACCCACAGGATAACCAAGAAACACTCCAGAGAAGTAAAAGAGAAAATTGTGAAAAACCTTTTAGGAATAGCTGGGTTATGAAACAATATTCAAAGCGTTGATGATCGCAAAGAGAACAGTTTAATCTAAATATTTTTAATGGCAAACCTATGAAGACATGAGCGTCAACCTCATGACAGGCTGTACGAGGGAAGTGGAGGAGCAGCAGAGATCCACAGATGAGGTGGAAGAATCTGCTTATGACTACAATGGTGGCCTTCACAGATCTAGTTTTATGAAAGAGTAGCAGGAAGAAAGACATTGTGCAAAGAAAGCATAAGAAGTCCCGCTGCCAACGGGATGAAGGTTGGTATAGAAATACTCTAAAAACTTTTGAAATTTTAATTGTAACAATAAACTTAGTATACATAGGGAGGCTGAACATTGTCTTAGTCTCTGAAATAAAACATCAGTACGATGTTTTTTTGGAAATGAGACAAATTCTGAAAAAATCCGGGAGAAAAAAATACTTTAAGCACCAGTGGAAATTATCTTCATGAATCAGGAAACGTTGCTCTTCGCTACTTCCTGCAAAATTTCTTCTACTGTCCTGCTATATTAATTTCAAAGATGTGACAGAGAATTTAATTTCCAAAACAATTTAAAAGTTTCCACAGGCCACATGGGTCTGAGGCTAAATTTGGATCTCTCTTATATGTTGCCCCTTCTGGCACCGATTCAACACGAACATGCAGTCCTTTTATAGGATTTTTATTTTCTGTGGATGAACTGCTAACCTTTCTGTGATGTACTGAGCCTCTTGGTTGAACCTCTGTTCACTCACTGCAGAATATATTAACCACAATGGATATTTAAAGGGTTCTTTGATTTTCACGCTATGTGAATCATTTTTTGGAAGAAAACGCAATGCTTAAAAAATAAAATCCTTATATAATAACACTGAAAAGAAAAGGTTTCCACTCACTCAGAGTTGTTTCATAACCAATTGGTAACATTCAATAGTTCTATTACCTCATATACTACCTAGTTCCTTCTGATTGGGGGAACAAAACAACTAAAAACTATAGATAAAACGTACATTATTGAATTTCAGATA
Source organism: Girardinus metallicus (assembly GCA_903067095.1). Classification (NCBI taxonomy): domain Eukaryota; kingdom Metazoa; phylum Chordata; class Actinopteri; order Cyprinodontiformes; family Poeciliidae; genus Girardinus; species Girardinus metallicus. The sequence goes on along the minus strand of CAEGAE010070089.1, from coordinate 27,224 downwards.
ATGACTAACATATTTACTGACAAACTATATTATATTTGGTATTTTATGGATATAATTAAATATGAGTGCCTTAGTCATAGGCTGCAGGCAAAAAACATCTGTATATCTTATATATAATTGGTTCTTTGCTAAGCTGTCTATCATGTGACTCAAAACACTGGTTCTTTCATCGAGTGTAGGAGACTTTTAATGTGTGAATGATTCATGAGTCAGAAAAAAAAACTGCTTTAGCAAACAAACAAATGTCTCATTTTCACTAAGCTCAAATGATAAATGTAGTTTCCTGAAATGGTTTTGATTTATGAATGGATTTATGTGAATATGCATGCATATCTGTATTCTTCAGGATGTATTTGTGTTGAATATGAGGTTAGACAGATTATTTCTTCAATTTGTGTAATTTTAGGAATTTTATGCAATCGTCTCAACACACCAAAGGGAATTTTTCATGTTACCTTAAAATTTAATGTGTCAAAGTATCTTAATATTAACAGGTAGTGATACAGTCTAACTCCAATTCTATGGACTTAGAATTTCTTTGTGATATTTGGTGGCACTATTGTGATAACAAAGAAAAAGTATTATTTTTTAGGTAACTGTGTTAATGTGACTGCATGGTGCAGCAATCATAGAGCCACAAAAACAAATATTGCTCTTGAAAATATTCCTATTTACAACGTCACTTCTGTGCACCCTTCCATTTTGTACGATTCAATTTTCGTATTTATACTTCCAACAACGAGTTCTGTGATGTGAAGCATTGCTTTTCTATTTTGATAGACTCTTGCATAGTTTCCGTCTTCACATGATTAAATGAGACCAGGAACAAAAATCTATTTCAATTTCCTTAAAGAAGAGGAAGTAAAACGTTTTCCTATATGCTTGTCTGCTCTAAAAATATTGTTCTTTTCTTCCATCGTTTGGAAAATGTGGGAAAGCTTCCTGAAAAGTATCTGTGAGTGAGACAGAACCAGTGAGTAAGTCCCAAATCCAGAACTTCTGTTCTCTGTCCAGACAAAATGAATAAGTTAGTCTATTTATCCTTATGATTTCCAGTGTGATAACATGGAGCAGATTGGCAAGCCAGACCCGACTGCTACATCTCACGCATTCCTTTTAGTACTCAACTAAGCATATAAACATCGAATGAGTAATAAATAATTCACATAAAGTTTAAAGTATCAGCTTAGTTGAAGAGTCTCAACTATTGAGTTTGGGTAAAATCAGGAGATATTTTAATCACTTCAAGTGGGATTGCTGGTTTGGATCAGACAAAAAGAATGAAGCAACCAACAAACATGTCAGCACAACTTTTAGATTAAATTTTTTTACTTTTTCCACATTTTTTTAAATTAAAACCTCAACTTGCTTGATTTTTTTTCACTAATAATTTTCAATGTATATCAAATATCTTTTTAGGAGACAAGTACTCTGTACCAAAGAGGCGCAGAAACCTGGTGTTTTTACACTGTAAGTTTAAAAAGCTTCATGAGTTATTACCAAGCATCTGCTCTTATTTTAAGCACCATTTCATACATTGTTGATGGTTTAATTTGCGCTTTTATACAAATCCTAAACACCTGCAGTATCCCAACTGCATGAGAGGACCACAAAACAAAACAAATCAAGACGTCAAAAAAAAACTGAAAGCCACAAATTTTGCCTTCAGCTGCAAAACAAAGGACCTTTGAAAAGAAATAATAAAATTTTAATGCCTGAATTTACTTGCAATGCAATATCTCCTAAGGGTTTGTGTATTTCCCACCATCTTACCTCCGATCGCGCTGCATCTGGAGATGATCTCCCACAGCACCAGAGCCATGGAGTAAACGTCTGCTTGTTTGAAAGACTCGATGTTTTCCAGATTGATTCTGGACTCCAGCACCTCAGGAGCCATGTATCTGGCCGTGCCCACCTGAGAAAAAAAAAAATCAGACAAACACAAAATCTTTGATTTTCACGCTATGTGAATCATTTTTTTGGTGAATCATTTGTTGAGGAACAAACTTTCATCTGTAGTTGCAGTAATTGGGTGACATGCGGTCACTTCGTGCCTGTGCATTTGTCACAAAACTTTATTTGAATCAAAACATGATGTATGTGAAGAATAATTAGAAAGTAAATGTGTCCCTGAGCTAATCAATGCAACACTTCTCTTTAATAACCTTATTATCAGCTTGGAAAAGAGAATCCTTCACATGCATTAAGAGCATTAAAATGCATTAGCTGTGCTGTGCAGCCTATGATGAGGCTTTTTCAAGATGAATCATTTTAAAAACAGAGTGAGCTATTACATCAGAAAATTGAGTCCATTAAATTCAAATCCTTATGGTAGAAAAAAAATAGCCTGAGGCCACTCATTAAGATATGGAACGTTGATTTTCTTTCCATAAACTACCTTGGCCCCAAACAAAATGTTTATTTCCCTTGAACTTTTATAACATTTTGTTACATTACCAACAAAATCTTAGTGTTTTATTGGAACAACATATGTTTTTTTTATATATTCTTTACAAATAAAGATCTGAAATGTGTAATGTGTTTTGGTTTCCAGACACACTTAGTCAATAAATAATACTGCAATTACATCTGCAAGCTTTATGGATAATTCCCTATTAGCTCTGCAGACCTGTAGACTCGTTTCTTTGTGCATTGGTCTAAGCAAAATAATTCAAAGTCAGTCAAATTGTTTTATCAACTTCTGATCTTATTAAAATTGCTTTTTAATAAGGTTTTATTTGGACACAAACGTTGCCTATTTTGCAAAGTTCATCTATTTTCTAAAGAAAAGGCTCCCCACAGCATGACACTGCTTATACTATGTTTCACTGTGACAATGGCTTATTTAAAGTTGAGTATAATTTTCCACAACACACTGTATTTTCCTGTAGATTAAAAAGTTTAACTATGTTTTCATGAGACCAGAGCACTTTCTTCCTCATGTTTACTGAGGAAGAAATGGATTGTACATGGATTGTTTCTACTACCTCTGGCTTTCCTCTGGTTAGTTCTTCCATAAACACAAAATCTGTGGAGTTTACAACTAATAATTGCTGTGATGACAGATTATCTTGCCCATTTTCTGAAAGTCTGCAGCTCTTTCCTGTTCTGGAATGACCCCGCCGTCTTTATTTCTGTATTAACTAGCTCCACTTAACAGTGATCAGCGGAGCCCATTTCAGGATGATGACCAAACTTCAACAATGAAATAAGGTCCAAGTGGACGTCACTATTTAATCAATTTGAACAAATTTTAATCTAATAAACCATTAATTGATAATCAATTGGAAGTTTATTAATTCTTTGTATCCTGAAGCCTAACCTTAATTTAAATGTTTCCGCTTTTTGTCTTTTGTGTTCCTTTATCTTACAAGTAGATGTTATTTAGGGGAATCAGAGTAAAGGGGGCTGAAAAAGAAATTAATTCACACGTTTCAGATTTTGATTGCCTCAAATTTTGAAAGCCATACATAATTTTCCTTCGACTTCACAATGATGCACTGCTTTTTCTTCACTCAATCAATCACATTAAATAGCTAAACTAAGCACAGCGAGAGATTTTGGAACTGAAATTAAATGATAAATCAAGGAGCAGGAGGTCTTACCTGTCCGCTGTTGGCCAGCTCGTCCACAGACAGAGAGTTGTCCAGTCGAAGTGCGAGGCCAAAGTCACACAGGCAGCAGGTCATGTCCTTTTTCACGAGTATATTTGAGCTTTTAATGTCTCTGTGAGCGATGGGAACTTTGCAGCGGCCGCAGGAAGTGCGGTCACTGTGCAGGTGTGCCACTACGCGGGCCAGCGAGCTCCCCAGCAGCCATAAGTCTTGCCAGGAGATGATGTGATTGGTTAGGTACTCTTGGAGGTTCCCCAGTGGGTGGTAAGCCGTGATCAGCCAGTACTGCCGCTGCCCCTTCCTCTCCTCTGCTGTCAGGAAGTGGAGCACATTCTCATGCCTCAGGTCCGCATCTGAGAAAATGTCCTTCTCGTTCTTCCAGGAGGCATACTCCTCGAACTGAAAGATCTTGACTGCCACCGTTTCAAAGCCGTGCTCCTCCCGGACCGACGAGCCTTGCTTCAGCTTGGCTTTGTAGACCTCGGCAAAGCGGCCCTTACCGACCAGAACGTCCAGCTCGATGGGCAGGAGCTCGGTGTTGTGGTTCAGGTTGTTGGCGTGCGTGGAGCTGCTGTCCGAACCCTCGTTGTCTATGATGGGGTGCTTGTCGGTGTTGTCCAGTGGCTTCTTGCGTGGGTTTTGCTGTTGACTGTAGACCCGATAACAGTAGAACGAAGTGATGACAAAAATGGCTATGACCAGAAGAGGCACCAGGCTGACTAGGATGACAGGCCCAACCTGAGAATCTGTGACAAAGACAGTGAGGATAAACACATTAATACTCCGGATGAATATATAGGTCAGCGGCAGAGCGTGTGCAGCTGTCCCAGGTTCGATTCCCGGTCCATTTACTGCATATGCTCCCCGTCTCTCTCAGCCCTTCTTCCTGTCTAGGTACTATTGAATAAAGGCCACTAGTGCCACAAAAATAAAATCAAATAAAAAATAAATATATCATTTCATTAAAGCATTAATATAAAATAATCTTTAACACTTTGTGAAGGGGTGTGCACAAGACTGACACGAGTCTGTCATAAACATGACATAACATGTTTATGTCATGTTTATGACATAAACATGCATTAAAAGTGTCATTGATAAATAATTACACTTTTAATGCAAAGTTGATACTTTTAATATACTTCTAATGCAAGTTTTAATGGAGCTTTGCATTGAAAAGTGTTGTTTTCTGCTGAATAATGCAAAGTTGACACTTTTAATAAACTTTTAATTCAACTTTTAGTGTAGTCAATATTTACCAAATGACACTTCATGACAACAGCTGTAAACATTCATGAAGAGTCATTCATGTTCATGGCAAGTGTTATGTTTATTACAGTCTCATGTCAGTCTTATGCACACCGCAACTAAAGCGTTACCAAATGATCTATAGATTCCAGAAAATGATCTTAGCCTGAAAGTGGAATATTGATCCTTTACAAATCAACTGAAAAGCAAAAATATCTTCAGGGAGGGTGAATGTAAAAACAGAAAAAGTTCGATAACCACGTTACAATAGTGTAAATACTGTTTTAGCGTCCTTTTGGTTCAATTTCAAAATTCTCTCTTCTTGGGGACAAGCCCAACGTCAAGCTTTTCCAGCTACTTGTGAGAATATTCTGCTGTACTCTCCATATGTCATGAATAACAAGCAGGACAAAATAGTTTTCTATCAATACTGTCCAACACAAAGGTAATTAAATGGTTTCATACAAGTTTTGAGTGTAAACAGCTAAATTCTTGCACTAACAACAATTCCGCTAACTTCACTGCAATTTATCATAAATACTCATTTTTTAACTTTTACATATAGTTGTAATGTTTGCATTAAATGGTTATTTACAAGTTTGGTAAGATATTTGCACTAGAAACCAGAGCAACAATACTTGGTAATATTTTGTGATTTTGTTGTGCACTTCTGTATTTTATTACAGAAAATTGCATTTTTTATCTACCGTAGTCATTTATTCTGTGTTTGACAGTTCTTTTATGGCTCTCATTTTTACAGAAAAATGCTGGTGCTACTGTTCATTCATATGGCTGTTCTGCCCCTGGGTTCATTAACTTTGGAAATGTATTTAATATAATATTTTTATGTTAATTAATTACAGATAATTACACTTTCCTTTCTTTTAACTGATTAGAGTAAAGTACATTTTCCTAAAAGAGCATTTTTATCAGTTAATTCTGAAACAGACCTCTTCTGTTCATTAACAGTTTTTGTGGGTAGTATTTATTTTTAGTTGCAGCTTGGAAAGCTGATCTCTACTTTGTCAAACTAAAGATGTTCAGGTAGTTATCTGACGTGGGTCATAACTTCATAACAGAAACGTAAGCGTAAAGAAATTGTCACTACCTACTAGGACCTTTAAGAAAAAGAGTGTTGTAGAATGCAAGTGTAAAATATTGTGATCTTTGTAGTTATGTGTCTTTAAATACAATGGAGAACAGGAGTTAGGACCGTATGCACATACTCTCAAACCATAATAATACTTATTACCGAGAAGTTCTGTTAATCTAGCCACAGACTTTGCTTTTACTGCAGAAAAGTTTTATTTTATAAACATGTCTGTTTTGATTGACATCATAATTGAAGAGAAAAATGAAAGAGGCTAAACTGTTTACACTGGGATTTTTGAGCATTTGTAGATGTTTATGTTTGTCACTTTAATTACCCAAATTGTGTCCCAATTTGAGACACTGCTCTTTTTGTTTTTCCCTCAGGCCCCTTGATCGTTGCAGATTTTTTCCCCCTACTTACCGGAGTATGCAGAAGAACTCCTTCTGTATGGACTTAATATATCATGCAGCTGATGATCCTTTGGTTGCGGGAACATTTCATGAATAATCCTCCCAGTCGGTTAATTTAGATCATTTTAGGTACTTATCAGTAGAGAATACGTCCCATTAAGTTTCACCGAGATTGATATTCTCTAAAACGCTTGAAAAGATGGACATTTAACTAGTGCAAGTGAAGGTTTTTGTCTTTGCATCGTAATGAAAACATGACTTTTTACTAACCTCCGCTTTTCCCTTTTTCTTTTGATTAGGACAATTATCATCCGTTTTACACAGATTACAAATTGCCTATTCAGATTTGCTTGTGGTATGCTCATCTGTCCAGCTAAGAGTACGACAGTACTCTTAGGTCAGCGGAGGAACTGCTCTTTGGTTGTGGAATGTCCATTTAAATTAACGTCTGGACCACAGATCCAAAAACAACTCCAAACTCCGACCCAGCCAACCGCATATTGTGCCTCTTTATAGAATTGGTTGTATTTTTGTATGCTAGGAGAGGGTGTGTCTGGAACCTGTGACTGTTTTGGCAAACAGCACCATTTACTGCATTTATAGTACACATCTTGAGTTGCAGTGATAAAACCGGATGCATAAGAATATATCAGTACAAACAACACAGTAAGGAGTAACAACTCTTTCCAGTTTGATCAGGTTCAAACTAGCTTTTGATACTTTACATAAAGAGATCTTCATGTTTTATAACTTTACTTGTGACTGCTGCAAACATTAAGTGCAAAAAACATATCTTAACATATTCCATTTGTTACAATAAATGACAAGAATACATTTTTGGAGGACACTGTGAGACAAAGGCCTAGAGTCAGTCTTGAACAAGGTAGTAATATTAATGTAAAACTCATCTCACTGACTCCCCAGACCAAGCCCTCGAGCTCTCTATAATTTTTTTTCTCCTTTTTCTAAACAGGAAACCACATGTCTGAAATCCTCTGCAGGGCCCCAGACAGACAGTTTGTTTTGACTTTCGTAGAGTGAGAAGGATTTTTTCACAACAACCTGTCACTGTGCCTCTTGACGCAGACATTTGAGTAAAACCCTCAAGTTGTCTACAACGTTAACAGGTCTGCGTGTTAATGTTACATAATGTTACATAAGATTAAATCAGTGTCATAAAATTCTTATTTGACCTTAAATTAAAAGTTGTTTACGCTTGCTAATTTAAAAAGCCTTCACTATAAAAAGGAATGGTTTATGGGTTAGTAATTTGACGTTTAAAATTGACATTTGGTGTAATTAATTCACTCCACAGTCATCTGTCAGTTAATTTTATTTTTGAGACAGAGGCTCATTAAAAACAGTTGAAGTTATGAAAAAGAAGGGAATTGGCCTCTCCAGTACAAATATGCAAAAATATTCAATGAAAAATGGTGAAAAGAAAATTTTATAAAAGGCACGATGTAGACTTAGTTAAAAGGTAAATAGGGGAGAAGATGGATGTTGTGTTTAGAGGAATATGAGTTCACGCTCTGATCAGCCATGACGTGAAACCCCAAACAAGCTTAAAACTGGGTGAGTACGTTTGCAAGTAAGCAACCATTTGACAGCTGTAATCTTTCCAGGTGTGGTTGTGGTCAAATCTAATGATTGTACAATAGAGAGCGCTGTTTTTTATTTTTGCAGCTTCTCGTGGCATTGTTTTATATCAATGCTCAGTGTTTGCTGTAGGAGCGTCATGGTGGCTCTTCACGGCTGACATTGTACATCAATTCTTAAAGCTACAAAACACACAATATTCCCAACATTTAGCCACACAAACAGTTTTGACGTCACAAACGTCCATAACTTTGAAATTCCGAGGACTTTTGAGGCAAAGGTTTATTTTCGTTTCTGTTTCTCTGACTTCAGTCTTGTGACTTATGAAGAACTCCTTCAAGGGAGTTTTAAACTGCAACTTTTCTTACTTCCCGTAGTAGCTTGCTGTTCTACAGTGCTAATGTTGGTTTGTATATGAGCAGAAATAAAATGTAGTTCTGGATAGTTTATATTTATTTCCATTCTGTTCTGTCATAGCTACACAGAAAATAACATAATATATCAACAAAAACAAAAGGTTTTGCATACTTTTGTAAAGTCCTTTGCGGTGCCCTTTGGCTAACAAGGGGGTAAAAAAGCTTTTTTTGTTTCAAAGTAGTTTAATAGAAGAGAATTAATTTACTAATTAAATTAAAGATTAAAATTGTAATTGTTTGTTTGCCACACAACTTGTAATCAGATTTAACTTTTATTTGTTTTTTTTTAAATGACATGCAGTTACCCCGTTAAAACATGTTTGTGAAATTAGCACTTGCTAACTTCAGATTTTTGGCTGACCTTTCCACGCTAATTTTCTCATAATTTTCTAATGAATCTACTTTGAACTTCAAATGTCATTTTTTTCCCTTCTTCTATGCAACTGTTACAGTTTGCCACACCTACTCTGCTATTTAAGACAAACTCGCAGAACATAATGAGCGTAGACATTCAGTTCAGTCAGCCAATTTGCTACGTCTACAAAAAAAAAGAGCAACTGTTTAGAATATCAGCTGTCTAACAGGGATGTGTTGTGGCATATTTGCTCCTGAGTTTCATGGACAAAGCCTGTCTGCTGAGATAACTTCCCCCTTGAAGTTTAAACTTCTTCAACTGTTTAGGGTTTTAACAAGAACACAGAGAAATTTCTGTTATGGATTATGTTTTAGGAGGTCTTAAACTCTTTTGTAGCTTGTATAATATACTTTTACTGGATGTTGAGAATCTTATTTTTAAGAATCTTGCATTTGTAGTTGTATTTTCCAAATGATGAACATTACTGTTAATTTTCTCCTGGCCTTTTGAAGGTTCTCATTTGTAATCCAGAACCAATTTTCACAGGACAGTTTTTTTCTCTCACCTGTTCAGCCAGTTATCTGAGTTCTATGAATCATTCAGCCATTAAAAGGTTCCTGAACCAGTTTTGTGTCTATACATATCAGAAAGCAGAGCTATAAATCAATAGTCTTGAAATCAAGACCTGTCATGTTTTTACAGCTAGTATTTTGCTTTAGTTGCACTCCCATTCCACATAGTGCTTGTGAATTGGGATCAGTGGTGTGGAGTCAAACATTCTACTGCTTCAGTATGTTACTTTTCCTACAAAAGTACACTTTTGTTTTATTTCTATTTACTTCATCCACATTTAAGGATCAACTGGCCATCTTGGGATGACATTTCAATGATCTATGACTGTGTCAATAGTTAATGAGTACCTGCCATCAATTTCACCTTCAATTTTAAATGCCAAGATACGCAAAGCATCTTCATAACATAGAGATGGAGTAACGGTAAAACTGTGATAACTTCAGTTGTGTTGATTCTGTTGGATACATGCTCAATATGTGTGACATGTTGGATAAAAATCAACGGGAGTCTGGCTTATCTGATCATCAAATAGTGTGTGCTAAAGTGTCCCACGCCTAGATGCTGAAATATTATTTTCTTGTGGCATTCTGTTTTCGTGCGTCATTGAAAGAAGAGGCAGATAAACAACAATATAACAGGTGTATAACAGGCTGTTACAAAGATACAGTTAGTTGCAGTTTCTTCGGTTAAATCTACCAAAAACACCAAACAAAGAGCAACTTGACACTTACGAACACCAACAAACCGATTCCCTAAAAGCTAATAAAACTTGTCATGAAGTGGATGAACTACTGAGGAACGATGCTTCTCTAAGGTTCCTAGAAACAACTTGAAAACTCTTCATCTTCAGTGGGGAGTTTTTAGACCGGGCATTTTTGTCCTCTAGCTGTTTCTTAACCATCAAACTACCTGTAAATATCAGTTAAAAGCGCCTAAAAATATTTTAAATTGAAATTAAATACATAAATAAATATATATATAACATAAATAAATATATCACTTGTATTTTTCTTTGATAAGAACAAACATTACCCAAGGGCTATGGTAAGATAAAGGTTTAAAGAATCCTGTGTTCTGTGGTGCCTAATAAAATTAACCACTGGTTAAAAAATAACAAGCCAGATTCACTGAAACTTACTGGAATTATTGCTCTCTAACTTGTATTTAATCACAACAGCCTTCATTGCAGCAACACCCATCTTACTCACTGAAAAGTTACACAGACTGCTCAGACATTCTCGAGAGTACACAAATGCATTTCCATGACGTGGTTTGCACTCCACAGATGCTTTTAATTTGGCTCTCTGCTGTTCCAAGCCAGGTCTCAGAAATCTGCCGCTATGCTGTTACTGCAGAGATGCTGCAGTAAAAATACAAGAGATTCCATTGCTAACCGGAGACAAGAAGGAAAGGTGTGTCCTGAAGCGGTTTGTAATCAGAGAAACACAGCCTCACAATACGAACATGTTGACATTCTGGCATGACATTTTACATGATGAGTCGATAGTAATTAATATATCAATTTACCTGTTGCTGTGATTATTGCAACAGGAAGATTCACTTACAATCAGAAAAAGAGCAAAGTAGATCAAGTCGGTATTTTATAACTTTTAAAACAAGTAACCTATAAAATAAGCCCTTCTTCAGATTACTATAATTAATCTGCAGGGTAGACGCCAACTGACTCATTACACTAATTTAAAGTTATAACGTCTGCAGCTCTCAGCTTGTTCCACCTAATTGCTTTGGCTTTACAGCTATCAATTTTAATGTTTAGTTTTAATCTCATCATAAGAGCTCCAGCTACTTTACCCTCTCATGGTGAAGACAACTTGCTGAAGTTCAAGCCAGACATCAGAACGGGGACGAGGAGGATTGGAGTGACTTTGGATGTGGCATACTCATTGGTGCTCTAAATATTTTAGCAATTTATGACCTAGTGGGATTTTTACATACATTTGACTATAAGTTTACGAGGAATGTTCCACAAAAAAATAGAATGAATTGAGATTGTTTTTGTGGAGCATTCCTGGTTTATTGAAAACAGGAGGCAGAAAATCATCTCTACACACACAAAGCTTGAAGCAGGTGGACTATGACAAAAGGTCACACCAGGTGACACTCCTGCCAGCTAAAACCAGAAAACTAAAACTGAAGTTTAGACATGTTCACCAAAATTGGAGAATATTAAATTTGAAAATTGTTGCCCCGTCTAGAAGTGTCTTTATTTCAGCTGTAAAACGAAGTGGAATCATAATATATTGTAGGCAAAGTGAAAGCATAAAAAAATCATTCTTTAAATGTGTCCATGGAGAACTAACTGAAAAATAAAACCACAACATCAGGATCTCAAACATGCACTGCAATTAAAAATACAAAAGCAGAAGACGAAATGTCTGACTTACTTAGGTTAAAAATGATGTTATCATTGCACTCCTCCTCTTTGGAACAGGAACAGATGAAAAACTTTGAATCCTTGGCCTTTTTTTCTTTCATAATGCACTTTGTGTTGTTGTAATCGTCCAGGTACAGGCCATACAGGGAATTAACTGGATTGTGACAAACTGTTTCAAATGTTATATTGTCGTCTTTCTTCCGCCTTGGAAAGAGAAAACAGAGACAATAAAGCATATTGGTTACCTGTGACCTATGACCTTAAACAGTCCTTATACCGTCACAAACATCTCCACATTGTGCAAAAAAAGCTTGTGTCCCTGCTGGAAAGGGAATCAGATGCTGTACTAAATTTCATGTACCTTGTTCTCACTTTGTCTTTTTTAAAAGGGAAAATTAATTTTGAAACTCATAAGGAAAAACGGCGATAGCAAGAAAGGGACGGACTTTACAACAACTTGCAGAGTTTTTTTTTTGGTCCGCTCTTTTTTTGCAGGATTGTTCTAATTCTGTCACATTAGAGGATTTTTGAGCCTGTTTATCCCACAGCTTTTAAATTACATGCAAGTCCAGATTTTGACTAAGTGACTACAAAACTCCCACTTTCTGCTGGAGCAGGGGGTCCAAAACTTTTACATGCCATGGTCCCTCTGAGACAACGCTTCAAAATAAGCAAACATCATGTTTTAGAATGTTTATTCCTCACTTTTATCCACTATTCAATAATTATTAATTTGGTTTAGCATAAATGCTGCCTCATACCTTCTGATTTCAGTTGGCCATGAATTTTGTGGAGGAAAATTTATTATCAAGTAAAATATAATGACTTTATTAATCTGATGTTTATGATGTAATATATTACCTGATAATAAAACTTTTCACCACAAACCTCTCTTTTAATTATAAGAAAATGTACAATATTTTATATTAGTCACACATCTATTTCATCCACTGCAGCTCTCAGTTCCTTCAATATTTTTCTTTATGTCAGAAACTCACTTGTTCATTTCCTGTTTGCTACGCTAGCTTGTGGATGACTGGCAACCAATCATAAAAGATAAGCATGGCAAGTAGCCTTTCAGAAAGTTATTTTAACTTATATTTCACAATAATTATTATTGAAAAATACATTAGATTTTATTGAAAAACATATGTAGATATGATTTAAAAAATGTATAATTCTTTTATTGTTGCATTTTTTTTGTATTTATAATTGAACTTATAAATACAGAAATCTTCTTTCCAACGTTTGGACGGAAGATGAGGACCTTTTCCCACCCCCCAGGGGTCTATGACTCCCACTTTGAAAAGCACTGTGATAGAGAAAATAATTCATGGTTTATTTATGGTAAATTGTGAAAAAGTTGTCTTGGTCTTGATGCAGAAAAACACACTCTTACACTATCACTTTGAAATGCTGTGTTGGTTTTATGCAAGAGAATACTGAAAGGTGGGAAATGATCTTCATCTGCCTCATAAAATGACATTTGTATCACTGTGGTAATGACAGCCAGAGAAACGGCATTAATATCTTACATAAGTTACACAAGAAGCTAATATTTTACAGATTCAGAAGAGACCAACTTAAGAAGCAATAATTGGTTTTCATATACCCAAAAAGTGTTTATTTTCACCCTGAAGCCTCTGAATTTCTCTTTTATCCAGGGAATTTAGGACAATTTGCTGAAGAAGCTGGAATATGAAAGCATACTGACCATTCAATGACCTCACATCTGACTCTGGATGTGCAAAGCAGCAGGAAGCAGATTTGTATTGGTGTTAAAAGCTTAAGGCCATACTGGTATTTCTCATTACATTGCCAATGTAGCGGACAGGATATGAGCTGAGGTTAGCAGAAAGCTAATGGTACATGGATAGCAGCGCCTCTTTAAATTGTCCTTCAGTAGTCACAAATCCAGAATTGCTCAGCAGGAATTTAGACAGGCAATATGTAGATTTGTCCAGCTTGAGCTTATTCCAAACTTGCTCTCTGTAGAGCTCCTACATATTCCTTAAAAGTATGACATTTACTGTGCTGTGAAAAGTATTTGACTCCTCACAGAATCCTCCTGTTCTTGCTTTTGTCAGCTTTTCATGCTTCAGAACAAATGCATTTAAATATCAGGACATCAGATAAACTGAGTCAAGATGAAAATCAGATCCCAAATGATGAGTTATTGTGAAAACAGAGCTTACCAGATGCTGACACACACGTCGTTATCATCAGGGCAGATGGAGGTAATCTCACAATCCACCTTGCAGATTCCCTTACCGGGACAGTTGGTGGTCCGCAAATCACAAAACTTGCACAGCTGTTTTATAGCCATCATGGAGGTATCTGAAATGAGAGGGGGGAAAAAGGAAAAGGACAGAGAAAGTTGGATTGGTTACCAGATGACACGAAAATAATAAATGACAACAACATTCATGTTTTACAAGCAAAACAAACAAAAAAAAAAGCGATGAAAATAAAAACGGTATTCGTCTTCAAGTGGATTTATTCAAGAGCACGAGAAGAAAATCCAAAATATTTCACCGCAGGGAGGCGGGCGCATTTTTTCAAGATCTCTGTTGATCTTGTTCGGACTTGACTTTGCCAGCAGGCACGTTAAGATCAGTCAGACAGACTGGATTGTGTGATGAGCGCCTGCGGGCTTGATAATCACCTAAGACCTGAGACAACTGCCAGACGGCTAAGTACAACAAACAGAGGAAAAGCAAAGCCATCTGCTGGCTGGGAAGCCTTTAATTTGTCATTCCGATGAGTCGGCCCCCCCATTTAAATATGTGTTGTGCCAAGAACCATTAAAAAAACAAAAGGCTGCAATTGGTGATCATGAGTAATTGGAGGAAGGAGGAAAAATATGCATGTTTTTCAAGACAAAAACATTAAAACAGTCTGATTTTTGGTGATCAAAAGACCTCTTATCCCTAAAAATCATCCATGATTAAGTTTTCTTTAAGGCTTAGAATTATTTTCCTCTTTTACTAAACTGGAATAAACTAGTTCAAAAAATGTTGAAAAGTCCTTAATTTGAGTACTTTTATTCACAGTGGAGAAAAAACTAAATCAGAAAATGTTTGTTATTTTTTAAATCACTGGTGCCACAATTAATGACAACTTATATAAGACTTTAGCATACTTTACTTTTTAAAAAACTGATCAGGCTTTTGAAGACTTCTAATTAGTAAACCATGATTTCAATTTTAAAGTCCAATTCCACTTCAAAATGGACAAGACAAGAGAACATGTCTTGGGAGATGTTTTTTTAATCTTCATAAGTCACACTGTATTATAAGGCGCACTGTTAATGGATGATCTATTTTCCATCTTTTTCCATATATAAAGCGCACTGGACTACAAGGCGCATTAAATGAAACAAAACAGTCAGATAAGTCAGTCAGTCAAAGCACAGTACGTATTACTACGCGACGCTCCTGACTACGGAAGCCGTAATGTGATGTAACTAAAATATTTTGACAGAGCCCCGTGAGCGCCTTGTACCGCACAAAATCGGTTCGGTCAGTCAGCACATCCAGAATCAATCGGTATTAATTCACTAGAGGGCGCTGTTTTACTCCAGAATTACGCACTCTGGATTGTAAGGCGCACTGTTGTTTTCTGATATAAAGGCTATTAAGTGCGGCTTTTAAGTGCGGCTTTTAAGTGCGGCTTTTAAGTGCGCCTTATAGTTCGGAAAATACGGTACTTGCCTATATTTGTCTATAATCTCAGTCAGAGCAAAAACAGAATAATATCCAGCCTCTTGACAAACGATGCTGGATGGAAAGGTCAAAGAATCCCTAAAGCTCATCATCAGGAAACTGCAGCAATTTGTTTAGTATGAGATTATGCTTCTAATTTAACATTTTCAGTTTGCTATGCCAACAAAAGTCATGAGCAATATATACTGTGTTTTACTGACTTTGTTTTAGAACCAATGTGATTTGGCGTCTTGCATAAATATTCATACCCTTTGTCACATTTTGTCAAATTACAGCTATTACAGAAATTTAAATGTATTTTATTGGTCTAGTACAAGGTAGACCAACAAGAAGAGAAGCATATTTGTAAAGTTGCAGGAAACTGAAATACTGCTTTCTAAACTTAGGTTTGAAAGCAACATGCCTTAAGGGGTTATGAGCAAACATGTGGAAGAAGCTGCTCTGGTGAGATGAAACCAACATTTACACTTGTGTCCGCTTCATCCATCACTGTGTGGTTTGGCTCAGCTACAAAACAGGACAAGCCCAAACTTCAAAGAGCAATCACATCTGCAGAGGAGATCACTGTGGCTGATCATATTGTCAACTTGGACTAGTACAAGTGAAGGGTCAGGAAAAGGGAAGCTAATATTTCTGCAGACCCCACACATCCTGGTCACAAACTGCTTAGACTTTTACCTTCACCTTCATGCTACTACAGAGGATTATTTGCTAAACCATCCGCCACTGAAACAGTTTCTTCCCCCAGGCTGTTTCTCTAATGAACACATTAAACAGAAACCGTGCAGCCTGAGTAGTCAGCTACTCCACTGTGCAAAAATAGACATATTTGCACTCTTAACACATATAAACCTGAGCTGTTCATTCGCATTTTACATGCGTTTCCATTAATATTTTCTTTGTATAATTCATATGTATGTTTATGTATTTATACTTCATGTCTGCACACAATGATTGGTGAAACCATAGTCGAATTAATTGTTTGAGCAAAAAAAAAATATGGCCAACGAAGCTGATTCTGAAGAAATAAAAATTCAATGAGTAGAGAAAAACTAAAACAACACAACACATATCAGCGACTACAACATTGTCATTGTGAAACAAGTTGGTGGCAGTTGGGGGAGTGGTTTTCTGTAAAAAAAATGAGGAAGTTTATCAGAGCTGATTTGAATATGGATGAGGCTAAATACAGTGTAACACTGGAAGAAAATCTGTTGAAAAGTACTTGAGATCGGGCTACACTATCACCTTCTGATATGAGAAGAATGCTAAAGAAAAAAGAAAAAAAAAAAAGAGCCAGAGCTCTTTGAGAAGTGATGGTAACGCTTGAAAATTGAGCAATTTTGCAAACAAGATTAGGCAAAAAATTTCAGTCTGTAGATGAGCAAAGCTGACGGAAACAAACAGCAAAAGAGTCTATGCAGCTGTAGTTGCAGCTGCAACTACAGCTGCATAGACTCATTGAAGTTACTGTACTGACTAAATGAGGTATTGACTCAGGGGGCCACAATATAAATACTGCAACGCTTCACTTTATTTGTAAAAAAAAATTTAAACAAAGCATTATTTTCTGTCCAAATTACACACAACTGTACTTCATTTCATATGATCAAAAATATGACATCAAAATTTGGGGTTTTATCAATACAAATGTAAGAAAATTGTTTAAGGGGTGGGAAGACTTTTAGCGCTACAAGGTTATAGGTTATAGGGCAGTTAGTGAGAAAACAAGCCAAGCAGAGAAGCTGTTACTTCCTACTGTCTATGCTGGGAAATAAGACGCATCGAAAGACGATTTAAAAAGCAAAAGTCTTCAGCATGTGACTGCTCTGTCTGCTAAAGGAAATTCACACAACCACACTTTAGTTGTATCCTGACTCTGTGTACAGGAAACCATCTGCTCATGAACCAATGAATTCGATGCGCAGCCATACTGAAAATAAGTAGGTCTGTTTCCATCTACGTGCAGGTTTTTAAGAGCATCGTGAGAAGGTTGCAAAGCATACATGGCTGATCACATGACCGACAAAGTCAGATGTTTTTCAGGCTGGGAAGTGTAAGCGAAAGCATGCTTTTTGGCAGCCGAACGTCTTCACTCCGATTTCAGAATATGCTCCGGAAACGTGGTACAAAAATCTCTCTATGTCAGCTTAGCCACGCTGCAGGGTGGGCTTACGGTAAAAGAGCACAGCTTCTGCAAAAAAAAAAAAAACCTAAAAGGGAAGAGCAGGAAAGTTTGCACTGAGATGCATCCTGACATCCTGTTTTACAAAAAAACGTGTCTCAGGAAATTGCAGATAGATATTTCTGAGCTCATCTCTGCTGAACAAACTCCCAAAGTCAAAAAGCATCACTTGAACTCTAGACTAAACTAAATGACTTAGCAATTTAAATTTCTGCCCCGTGGGCTCGTGAAGTGTTTTTTTGAAGTGGATCAGCAACGAAAATGAGGGACGGGGGGGATGAAAGCCCATTCCTGAGTAGTAGGAAGGTGGCTGAGCTCAAGTAATTATATCATTAGAGTAGCTCCTCTCAAAGAGCATGTCATTTTAACCCAGGAGGCGGGCTGTGGAGGGATGAATGGTGGTAATTGTCACCCAGGGCTGCATATAATTGCAGAGTAGTGGGGGGAAAGGGGATTAGTAGCAGCTAGAGCTACTTGGTGCCGCTGGGACTGAGTCTGAGACAGATGAAGGTAAAACTTCCTGGCAGCAGGGTGACTTGGTCAAAGACAAGACAGACAGAATGATAAGGAGGAGTAGAAAGGCTCCACAAACATTTCACTTGGTGTAACACTTAGGTGTAGTTGAGGAACCTAGCACGCGGTTAGGTAGTGTGAACTTTGGTATATTAGGACGTTAGGTAATTTGGGACATGACGAGTAAAGAGAATTTCACCTTTGTCTTGAAAATTATATAGCAAATGTGAGCTTGGGAGCAGACTCCTAAAGCCACGTGCCATAGTGGATGACCTATCATGCAGAGGGTTGCGGCTAGCTCAAAAGCTGGAGCACGTAACTTTTATAAACATCTGGGTTTTTTTTGGTTTTTTTTAAATATATTTGTGAAAACTGTCACTATGTCATGACAGTATATTATAATGATCTGTGAAAAAGAATGAGTTCCTCTGTCTTCTCCCAGTGTTAACTACATAAATCAATCAGAAATGGCCAGTCAGAGCTAGAGGGAGATCTTAGTGTTGTCAATCAAACTCGTGTATGTGTTGCTCACAGCTGGTTCACCAAACATGGAGCCCGTTCTGACCGCTCAGGCTAGTTAGCATGGTTGATGACAGATAAATGTCTTTCTTGTAACGGTATTCTGTTTCTCTGCCATTAGCACATTTAGCAGCACGTACACAAGTATGATTGACAGCACTAAGACACTACTCCTGGCTCTGAATGGTTGTTTTTTACTGAGAGATGGCAGTAGTAGCACTGGGAGGAGGTGGAGGAGTTCACAGGTTATCTGTCTCATAATATACTGTCACGACATGGTGACAAGTTTAACAAATATGTAAAAAACTTTTTTTTCGTAAATGTTACATACCCCCACATTTTGATATTTGGATTAGCACATTTAGATTTTGTCCAAATTACCAAAATTGACGATGAAATGTACTTTTAATGTACTCACATACAACCTAATCAGAAGATGGTCTTTAGAAAATACTACAGAACCTTGAAGTGCATGTGGACTCACTTATTAAGAGTCTGATTAGTAGAAGAAAGAAGTAAAATATTATACTGTGTGTATATGTAGCAACTTATTTTGAAGCATTTAAGTCAGGTTCAGATGTTTGACAAGTATTTCTGCTTGTTAAACTGTTATAGCAAAACTTTATTAAGTAAAATAATCTTTAAACATACTTAAGGTATGATTCGTCAAATTTAAACTATGTATACTGTTTATTTTTCAGTATTTTTCAGCTGTTTTCAGAATGTGATACTTGGGTTTCCTTTAGTGGGACTCAAAATAACTCCATGGTTATTTCCAAGGTAAACACAATCAAATTGATGTAGTGAAGAGCAGTGAACCAGGAACAAACTCTCATGGCTTCTGATGCTGCGCTCTACTGATCTCTGAACGTGGCAATCTGGGAGTAACATCAAACTTAAGCTTGTTTCAGGGTTAAGTTGGAAAACCAGATAATGGATGTTCTCAGTGATAACTACTGTTTGTAATAAAAGCCAACAACAAATTTCACAAACCAACAAAGATATTCTGAGCACTGCATCAATGTTTTTGCTGAAGGAGGTTGCATATTTCTGATTTATTGAGATACAAATAATCAGAAGTGCATAAAGAGTTTAATTCGAGAAATACAGAGTTTTTTTTTTATGAAAGGGACACCTCCTAATTTCCCAATTGAAAATGATAATTTTAAGAACCTATCTGTTAATTTATCTAACCTAGAAATGTGAAAGTTCAGAAAGTTCAAAAGTTCAAAACTACGACTCACGATTGCAGCTCATCTTTCAACCAAACAAAGAGTCTGTTTCCCCTCATGTTAAGTTTTTGGCTTTTTTATTTTATTTTATTTTTCTACAAATCTAGAAAAGACTGAAGGAGCATTCCAGGTCTGTTTTTCTTCTTGCAGTACATCTTGAACTGAAAAATACATTGTTTGCTTTTTGAAAATCCAAACAAAAAATGCATTGCTAAAAGTTCACATTATTATTATGGATGCTACGAAGGTAAGCCATTCAAAACTGCAAAAAATATCTATGTTGGTGCCGTTATATCGAGGAACAATAACATCGATACTGAAGGCAACATACTGGACCACACAGTGGATGTTGCACATTTAAAATCTAAAAAAAATATTTACAATTTTCAGTGTATAAGGAAGCACACCGATCACTGCTTTGTTTCCAGTTGTGCAGCTGTATAATCTCTGGTTTTAACCATTGTTTTCCCTAATTTATCGAAACAATTGGGGCAGTACACCTCTTAAAATGTAACCATTCCATACCAGCTTTATTATTTAAAAAGTTTTAAAGAGCTCAAAGAGAAACAAAGTGCTGCACAAAACTCCAGAGTCCAAACTCTGACATACTAAGGGTCCAGAAATTTAAGGAGTGAAAATGGTTGATTTTATTCTTTCCAAATTATTGTTCAGTATGTTTTAATGCATGTAAAAAGAATAATGTCATGCTACAACTAGTATATTCCCAGCTTCTGAACCACAAACTAAGAGTGGAATAGACTCATACCACAAATGCAGATTAACTATTTTACGATTAGTTTATAAATAGATGATTTACATCAAAAACAAGGTCTAAGGTTGGTGAGAGTTTATTCATTATTGTTACCCAAAATAAGACGAGAAAATTAGCATAAATATGTTATTAGATGTTGCAACTAGACATATCACAGTATACCAAAACTTTTTGCCATAACCGTCCCATAGCTTGAAGACATTTTGCAAAATTGCAAAAGTGAGCAGAGTGTTTTCCGCCTTCAGGATGCATATTAACACAGCAAAACACTCCCACACTTGATGCTTCACACTGCCAGTAAGATGGCAGAAAGAGGGTTACTACACTTTCACAGATTACAATAAAGACAATTCAACTGTTTACAAACATTTACCAATACAAATACAATGGACAGACAAGGGATATTAGCCTATTGATAATATCGTTATGACTATTAATAATATTATTAGCTGGAATAATGATAATTTTTTGTTAAAAAAAATGTTGCAGCATAATTTACACATTTCCACTTTAAAAGTTTGCATCAATGTCATTATAGTGGAAATTTATTGGTATCACAGTGTGAGTATTTCATTCTGGGCTGTAGTTGCAACTAATCTAAACTTGCCTACTATCCATATATATATATAAAGCAAACCACAGAAGACCCCCACCTTTTCACAGATCACTTGTAGATTTTTCTGTTGTACACAAGTCCAGAGTATTCACAGAAACTTTCACTACTTGCAGATTTTTTATTTATTTTTTCTTTGCATAAAATATCTAAAATATTTGAAAGAAATAAAGCTTAAGAAGCTGAAGTACACAGGTCCAATTCTACTTGACAGACTATTGACTGTTGTTTACACCCCAAAGCATAAGGAAGACTGCAGATATTAGTTCCTGGGTTAGAGCTGAGATGGTTACTGAGGTATATTTTGTGGTTAAATGATTAAAAAAAGGCAGTTATGCTGGTTTTTAGAGGGAGTCTCAACTATTTGTGGATTTAAGCAATTTACTAGAAGCTGTGGCGATGTACCGCGGGTCCACTGTGTGCGTAAGGGGCCTGCAGCACAGTCTCCCCAAACCCACCTTTGTGGACGCCACTGCTAAGGGATTTAAATACTCAAAAAACGGTACCAACCGATACCAACCGACCTTTCATTGTTTTGATTTTTATCTATTTGGGTCACACATATCAATTGCCACAATTATTCCTGGTATTTATTTTGATTATTCGGAGGCTCTCAAGACCGCAACTTTCGGAACCACCGATAAAACTGTCAAACCAAACGTGCTCCTTCAAACTACCTTTGTCTCCTAAAATAAAGCCAGTCATATCTTCGTCAGACATTAAGCCGTTTTTTCACGTAAAATGAGACAACACCTTAAGGAACACAAACATTTGATTAGTTTTTTAAAGTCGATGACAGATCTGAGATCAGACGATAAATGTCCGAATTACTCTACTTTTGTGTTTACTTTAGTTTCCCCGACTTCATTTACACTGTTGTAATAAAAGTCCGCATTAGGCAAGTTGGCTTAAATCTTTCTTTAAAAAAAATAGGGAAGTTCTTTGTTGAAACTTTGAGTCAACTCGCCCCTTTAACAAGTTTTAATAAGTTTAACTCACTCGTCTCCACCGGCAGAAGCACAACACCGAACAGGACCGCTCCGCAGCAGAAAACGGAAAACCGAAGCAGCTCCATGTAGAACCGGACCACACGCCCCCTTTCCTTTTCATTAATTGAGCCTGGACAGAGGAGTTAAATATCCGAGTTTCTCTGGGACCCAGCCGCCTGTTGCTCCTCCACAAAAAGCGACTTCACAGCTCGGTGTAGAAGCAGAGTAAACACCAGGCAGGACTTGCCCTATATGACTCACAGTATGTGCGCCTTTCCTGAGACAGGAAATCTTCAGAGGGGCTGGACGGGTTTTTCTCTCTCTCTTCTCTCTCTCTCTCTCTCTCTCTTTCTCTCTCTCTCTCTTTCTCTCTTCTTCTTCTTGTTCTTCTCAGTCATGCTTGTGTGGCTCACAGAGTTTTGAAGCATGTCATTAAGAAGCTCAGAGCCAGTAGAGGAAAGGCTTGAAATTACACGCTCCATACTTACTTAATTAGAGACTTCACTTCTGGGCTACACACGTATATACAAACAGATTTACTTAAGAAAACGCATATTTTCATTTAAAGATGTCATATCTAGTGAAATGGTCACCTTTTTAAACCCTGGAACGAGGTCGGCCCAAAGGTGCATAAGGCCCTGGGCAGATGGATATCAGAACCAAATTCCCGTTAAAGAGATACACTTAGTTTTTTGATGTAAGGTTCAAGCGACATCTTAATATTTTGGATGGCAAGTCTTTAAAAAAAAATGGATATCAGAATTCAAACAGTGCTTTAAATAATCTGTAATCAGTGGAAATGAGGCAATTAAAGTTTATCCACACAAAACAGACTTTCAAATAGAACCGCAGCCCAAATCTCCCTGAATAAAACGGTGAAATTTCCCTTTAGTTTGCCCTAAGGGGCAACCCTCCCTTCTGCCACCTCACAGACACTAAAAATGTTGAGATTTTGAATTATAGATGGTCAAATACATGTTAGACTTCTTAAAAAAATTTAATTAAATTAAGCAGCCCTTTAATATTGTATCGCCTCCAGCCAACATCAGCTTTATCTGCCACTGAACTTAACTTCCAGCTAAACATTAGAAAAAACTATTCTGGGTGCAATATTACTTTTTTTTTCTCTTGTGGTGCCATATTGTTCATATAAAAAACTACTAATGGATACAAATACAATGCTAACTTTAGCCATGTCAAGTAAATGTGGTAAACCACTGAATAAACTTATAAGCAGTCTGTATAAGTCAGGTTGGTCATACAACTGAGCATCTTGCAAACTACTTCCCAACGTACTTAAAAATAAGAGTATAAAAAATTTTAAGTCAATTCAGCACTTTTTTTTTCGGATTGTTATCGGCCGATACCTCAGATATCTGTATAGGTATCGGAAGTGAAAAAAGTGGATCGGTGCACCACCAGACATTTAAAAACTGTACATCAAAAACTGCTTGTTTGGTGCATAGTTACAAGAAATAAACAGATAAGCGACAGCTTAAATATGTAGTTATGAAAGGGAATGAGACACAAGTAAAACAGCAAGGAATCCCGCTGACTTGGAGTACGTACACTAGACCAGCTCTGCCTACAAGTGTCCACATCACAAATTAAAATGACACTCTTGTGCTGGCATGCTCCTCTGGAAGTGCTCCCGTTTCCTTCAAGGCCCGCATAAGGAACCGGGTCTGTCTAACTCTCATTTACTTTTGTTATTTTAGTTGAGGACACAGAGAGGAGTTTAGCGCCCCGGAACACTCAGAAATTATTCATCTGCTGCAGCTCTTCCCTGGCTTGTTTTCGCTCTGCATGCTGGAGAAGTGACGTCAGGCTGGAGAGCTGACCCTGTGACCCCAAAGGCTTATGATTCTTTAGAAAAAATGTGACTGCTCCCTTAACTTCCTCGGTCATCAGCTGTTGGGTTACTTTTTAACATACATGCGGCAAAAAAAAAAAAAAAAAAAAAATTCATGTTGCCTAACTAAAAGAGGAGCTCTTGTTAGCATACTTGTGCATACTTTTATTTGTAAAACTATATTTAAAAGACTTTATTTAAAAGACTTTTCTGAGGTAAACCTTCAGGAAAAACTTCACTGGCCTCCGTTATTTTGCGTTCCCTCATTCTTGGCTCTCAGTCAGCGGGTGTGGAAAGTCGTGTTTATGTCTAGGTGTCTGTTTTAGGCATGTGCAGCCATTAGGTACTGCAAAGTGGACTTCAAGCCACAAGGTGGAGATCCGAAAGCATTTTAAGGCCAAAACAGGCCACAGACCTCAGCACATGTGAGGGTTTCAACATCCTGCTCAATGACCACAACATTCAAACAAAACTTCTGTATAAATATACACCTAACTTTATAGCTTTATCTGCTTCAGCTGAACAGGAAACCCCTGCATACCCTGGGAGGCTTATTTTAGTCCACGTGCCATTTTCTTTTACTTTCAGCTTCCCCCTCCTACACAAGCTTCACAGAGTGTTTTGCCTTTGAGCTACTTATTTCTTTTTTGTTTTGCGCAAATGCAGATAAACAAGAACCAGACAAACATCCTGAGCGGTAATACGCTCAAAGCAGGCGCCTTGTGTTCCTGTGTACTGCTTTGGCAAACAGAGTGACCCTTATAACAACTCTCTGGACGCATGCCTTCAGATAACACTGACAGCAAACAAACGATTTATGCTATTTTAATGATGCTAACAGACGTCACTCCTTCAGCCCTCCCTCTCGGTGACATGATGAGACTGTTAGTAATTAAATTTGACACGGTTGCTCTATTTTTAGAGCCACGAGATGACTTCATTTGACCTTCTAATTTTCATAATCCAGATAATCTCCTCTCCATTTTCTTGAATGGACTTTGCTTCACCTTTTTCATAGCTGTTCTTGTAGCTTGTGCACCGTTTTCTACTAAAAGTTTTCCTTCCACTCAACTTTCCACTAATATCTTTGGATACAGCACTCTGTCGAGAACCAGTGACTTTTAGTGGCCTGTTTGATCGAGTGCGACTTTGACAACTGAGCTAAGCCACAGAGAAAAGCAAATTACGTTTCCCACATTGCAGCAGCTTTATTCACAAACAGCAAGAAGAACAGCAGCAACAAAATCCTCCTGCTGCACAAAAATAGCAGCAGATGAAGGCAAATCAAGAGTTCACTCGCGTGCTAGCTTTCATCAGAGCAGATCCATTTTTATACAAACAGATAAGTCTATATTCAATCGACTTCTTAGCTTCTCAACACACACTCATGTTGTACACGCATGCATCTACGAAAAAGTTCAAATTTAATTATTACATTCCTAATTTTTACACTTATAAATTTTCTATACCATAGCTGGGTAGTTTTAGAACCATCCTGCAACCATCTGGTCCTGCAACTCTTATAGTGGCCTGAGAAAATATAAACCCCCTTTCAGGTCATGACATGTTGCATGTTGGAGATACTTTGATCACCTGATTTGACACATTGACCTGGGCCATGTGAAGAAAGGGTGGAACACTTGATGTAGAGAATTACAATTTGAGGATTATAAATAACAGCTTTGTATTATAAGCACTGAATGCAGCCCGACAAAAAAAAGAACAAAGAGTTCAGCCATGTTTAATGAACCTTAGGGGAATTACCTGTAAAGGACCTGAACTCGTGTAGTGATTTATCTAGTCCAAAGATGCTGGATTTATTCAGACACGCTGATGGGGATAAGCTACATTGTAGCCACAGAAGAGAGGCTGCCATACATTATAGGTAGAATATATATTTTATGTACTACAGTGATGATGGCGGTGATGTTTAGAGAGCCAAATAAGCCTGGGATCTCATCAGATCAAATTGTATTTTTCACTAAATGACTAAGTAAGCTGCACAGGTGTGCTTGTGTTTACAAAACTATAATCTGAAACAGATTATAACTGACTGCTCAACATGGTCTAGTGTAGATAATATACTGACTGCTGATAATTTCCCCACAGAACCCTCTTTAAAATCCTCTGCTATCCCAGTAAAAGTCATCCTTATGGAAAGCATAAATTTTTCCTCTCAAATCGTGTTAGTCTTATATCTTAGGTTTTCAAAAAACGAATCCAATCAAACCCAGATAATATGAATGTTAATTACAGAGTTTCACTTGGCACGTTATGTCTTAAAAACAAGACAATCAGTGGTGTTTCAAGACAAAATACTCTTGTTCCTGTAAGGTGTGTGCTTGTATCACATAGATATAGTTGGTGTTTTTGTGTTGTTACAGGCCCATCTTTGCCCTCACTGATGCTTCTCCTGTAATGCGTCAATCTGAAAAGTGAACCTGCCTCACGATGTGCCTCCACAATCCTTCAAAACTTACTTCTGCCCCAGAGAGCTTAAGTTAGCTCTCACAGTGTTAGAGTCAAACTGTTCAAGACACGTTGTAGTGTACGGCTTTCAGGGTCGTCTAAGGACTAAAGATGAGTCAAGACAGTACAAAACAACAGTGTGGAAACTGAAAGGTGAAATCAAGCTGGGAGAGGAGTAGAGTGGAAACTGAGCAGAGCACATCTCATCTGGTGTAGCTTCTGCTGCAGTAATTGGCTCTGTCAGGATGTGTAAATCTTTTGAGACCTTTCCACTGCAGATCTCTGGAAGGATGTGAGCTGCCTGCCTGTCTCTATACAGTCACAACATGAACTGAATTCAGAACTGAGTGGTTAGGACAGAACTGAGAAAAGAGACATATTTACCATGTTTTAGAAATTGGTTATAAGAATCACAAGAGAAAACATAAAATGTTACATTGTGTTTTTGTTTATTAGATAAACTGATGTTTTTGGCAAGTAAAGCTGACTTAGAAAACATTAATTTAAGAAAATGTTCAGACAGACGTCCTCCCATTTGAATCTAGAAAACTTATAAACAAACCCAAATCATCAATAGTGTGAAGTTATTTTGCCATTATGGTAATGGCTTTTAACCACACATTAACATGATGTTGTAAGATATATATACACA
>CAEGAE010070088.1:0-82044 GCA_903067095.1 Girardinus metallicus | reverse complement strand
AACGCTATAAATGGCTGTGCAAGGTGAGAGTTCCTCTATTAAACTGACTGAAGATGAAAACAGAAACAAAAAGCTGGGTTATAAAAATTTTTTTCATAATAGCCTGCTCACAAATAGGTAGGCTATTTGTGAGCCTGCCTATTTATTATTACACTGAATAATTTCAGATTTTTGTATAACTTTTCTTCAAGTTAACAAAGTGAGCTATTATTGTTACAGGTTAATTTCCTAAACTACAGAAAAGTAACTGTTAGAGAAGCTCAAATGTGAAAAATTGGACTGATATTGATATGTGATAGTAACACTGCTGTTATGTTAGGTTTACCAATGTTTTATTTTATCTCTTTTTTATCCATTTACCCGATTAATTGTAAGAATAATCAATAGATTACTCGATTACTAAAATATTTTTTTGCAACAGCCCTAGTCTTTACACATTACCGTATTTTTCGGACTAAAAGCCACCACGCTTTGAACCATGCGGCTTATAGAGAGGGTGCGGCTTATATATGTACGTTTCCTATTTCTTTTTTTTTGTTGTTGTTGGTGTGGCTTATAGTAAAGTGTGCTCTATAGTCCAAAATGTCCAACTCTTAACCCATTTTCTTCAGACTACAAAGATAAATTTGTACCAAACAATGGAGGGAAAGTATTTTAATGGGGGTACTTCAAAACATTTGTTATTTAATGTGCAAACTTCATAACTTTAGTCCTTTATCCTTCATTGTCTTAATTTGCCTCTTAAAAAACAAATAGTTAAATCAGTGTAGAAGGCAGCTAAAATTTCTAATCTAAGCTCTAATCAGGAAAGTGTTTATTCTGGTACACTACTGACAAATATTGTTTATTTCACAAAGCTACAGAAATAGTATTTTTGACAGAGAAAAGCAATATGTCTGTGTTCAGCGTGCTGGTACTGTGTATGTTACTGCCTCTACTTTATGTAAATCAGCCTGGATATTCTTATTCTCTGTGGCCTGAACTCTGTCACTAAATTTTGATTGGCTGCTTGAGTTCTCTTTTGTTTTTTTTTCTCCATTTCTTCCCCGCTGCTCCAGCTGTACTGTGCATATTCAGATATTTTCTCTCCTGACCAGAACACTTTGATGCAGCCAAACAACACAGAGAAGCTGCAGGCTCACAACAAAGTTGACCCTGTCTGAAACAGAAGCGCAGATGAAGTCAGCGCCGCATACAAATGTGACTGTATTCTCCGCAGTTATTCTGTATTAACATAAAAGCGCCTGGAAAATTAAAATGGGAACTATAGCCTGAGCAAAATGACATATTGTTTTCATAAACATGAATGGGAGATTAGGCAAATGTGGAACAAAGGTGCACAATCAAATCTGCAGGGTAAGAAACAGATTCTACTTTGTAAATAGAATAAAAGATTAGGCATGTTTGTAGCTTGCTGAACCACACAGTTGTTTTAGCTTTAACTTACAGCTAAACAACTGTTATATTTTTTGTTAGCTCAGCAAAAAGCTAAAAAAATAAAAAGTACTGTACCATGTCTACTCTATGAATCAGACATATGCTGCTTTAAAAGATATAGATTAAAAATAAAGTTGCCAAAAATAAATAATAATAATAATAATAATAAAACCAGTTAATCCTTACAAAAAATCCTTTTAGAAAAGGCATTTCAGAATGTTACAACTTGCTGAGACAACTCTTCTGATTCTTCTATTTCTGAACAAAATGCATGGAATGCAGACCTTTAGGAAAATTTGTCCCTGGGATATTGGAGAACAATATATAAACCAAATTAGTCAAAAACAGGTAATACAAGCCCTAAGTTACTGCAATATAATGGCAGACGAGAGTAGACATTACCTCAGAAAAGTGAAGCAAATTTAATCAAGACATTAAATAAACCTGCAACAGATGTGGGGTATAAGAGGGCACTCTGTTTCATTATTTTTGGTAATATAGAATGTCCATACAGAAGGTTCTTCTAATTAGACTGGAACTTGATCACAAGGTCTTCTTGCTAGGTCTTCAGTCAAAGTAAAACCAAATTAAAAGAGCAAATAGGACAATTGCACTTAGCTGGAAATTTATGGATAAACCCTGTATCACAGGATGGTTTTGAGGAACGAACTTTTTGCCTAACCCTGAAAAAAAATCTCAGCTATTCTCAAAATTAGACATGATCTATTCCAGAAAGTATGGGGTTGTTTCATTATCTACATGAAGGACAATGATTATATCGTGAGTGATGTGACTGAAAAGTTGTTGGTGTACCCAGCTAGTTTCCTTTCTCACTGACTTGGTGACCTGATTATTTGTACATTCTTATCTTTGTTTTTCTATGTTAACCAAATGTGTAAATCATGACACCCTTTCCAATATTGTAGGTACCTGCACATTTGGACTATTTTTGTTCTGATGTTCTTTCCCTCTTCCCCCCATTTATGAAAAACTCATATTTCTGAAACAAAATGTGACGGGGTTCTATTATGACTTGGTCAAACATAAATGACTGGCCAAGGCCGGAGATCACTTTAGTGAAATTTATTAGGCTTTTCTTCAGGTGAACAAATCAAAGAGGTGCAGTACATGTACAAAGGACGTCCAAGGCAGGTTGAAAACAGACAAACAGCAGTACCTTAAATGCAAGAGTCCATCACCTTCAGTGTGACTTCTCAGGAGTCCAGCCACAGACTGACTCCCTGTGGTGCAGAGCCCTGCTTTTAAAGCCATAGGCTCCGCCCACGAAAAGACCAACCCAGCAAAATAACAAAAAAAAAACTAAGCAATTACTTCTAACTCAAATAAACTCTTAAAGTATACAAAATAATTATAATAATTATAAAAACTAGTAATCAAACACAATACTCAATTTAATAGAAAACTCTCTTACGTTCTGATGACATCACTACGTCATCATGTGACTCCCCTCCGGCGCCACAATCCAGAAACAACCCTACTTGAAAACAAAACCGGGAAAATGTATGAAACTGAAAATAGATTAGGATGGATATATTAACCGAAGCAGGAACCGCGTCAGTTTAAGCTGCAGCAAAAAGTAAGTTAACGATTGTGTATATGTGCGGGCTTGTTCGCATGCTGACACGGACTCTATAATTAAGTCCCGGCTCGTGACGGCTTCTCTGTCACACACACAAAAAAAAAAGAAAAATTGGCGTGCTGATGAAACAATTTAAAACATCTACTAAAAAGCTTTCCTGGACTAAAATTAGACAAGATAAAAATAGTTTATTCAGAGTGCATCCCATCGCTCCTCCTACACTTCACAGTCCAGTGATTAGCACTCGACAAAAGGATTAATCAAACCCTACTTTTCTTAACTGAACTCTGACTCCAAGTCTTGGACAGGCTCCTCTGCCTGAGCATGGACACTCATGCATAATGCAAGAAGTAGCAAATGGCTCATCAGTGGGGATGCCGAGTGAAACATGGCAGGCAGGGGAGAGCAGCAAAGAGGAGGAGTCACAGAAGGAGGTGCTGGGAAAAAAAGGGAGAGAGACAAAGAGGGCATGGCTGAGGGAGCACAGGGTCACAGCAAGAAAAAGATCAGGAGCATAACGGTAGGATATGTACAAAAAAACTGAGTTTATGACTAACAGAAAAAAATAAAAACAAAATAAGATGTGTAATGAAGGAAGGTGGCTTACAGGAAAAAAGAAATATAAATATGAAGTGTGATTTATGTAGTAGAGATAATAAAAGATAAACATAGTGGTGAACGTTTCTGTGAAGCTTGTTATACCTTTAGTATCCTGCATAGCATAAAAGTAATTATCCCTAGTCCACCAACCAAGCCAGAAACTTACTGTAATATGCAATTTTTTCAACTCTTATTCAGCAGAGCACAATCCTCTTTTTAACTGAGAGAACACAAAAAAGTAAAACACCTAAAAGCTGCACCACAGAAATCTGTTTTGTTGACGTTGGAAAGACGGTGACGTCACCAAATTATTATTGAGCTCTTCCCTTACTAGTCATATTCCCAAAAGAAGTCAAAAGAACATTTTTACTTAAAATATACACATCTTCTCAAGATGTGTGTGCAATCACATCTACAATGCTCTGTAAGATCTACATAAAATAAGAAAAGAAAGCCAAATTATCAATAGTGATTATTTATATTGCAGTTGTCAGCTAAAGCTACACAATCATAGCAGATCTTATTACACACCTGTCACATAGTGTAATGAAAGATTATCAGTTGTGATTGATGAAGAACAAAATCACAAATTTCTCATGAGTGCTAATTTTCATTTGGGGTGTATGGGAATACAAAGTGAGCTTCTGAGTAGGTCATGTCAATATCACTCTTCTTCAGCATTTGTTTGTTATTTGGTTGACAAATTTCCAAGCTTGTAAGCTGAGGTCAACTTTGATTGGCATTGTCTTATTCCCTAACTCCCATCTGTAATTCAGTATATGTTGGGAGAGAGGATGGGTAGATCAAAACTACTTAATCTATGCAGAAGACAATATGATTACATCCTACCTTTGTGCTGAATGGGTTTCATATGCACACATTTTCAGACATTCATCATGGGCATGAAACAAAACAAAATAATTTGTTTTGACCAGCTGTTTTTCCTCAGAAAAATTATATAAATGCACTTTTGGTTATTTTTAAAATATCAGGACAAAAATTACAAGTTATAATTTAACTTTCCATCCAGTGGTAAATTCAAATTAGATATATAGGCTAAATGTATACATAGCTACTATCCATTTTCTTTAACCATTTACCCACCAGGTCCCCATTCACCCTAGAAGGCCTGAATGTGAATAGTTGTCAATGGACAAGAGGCACCCTGGACAGGTCGCCAGTTCATCACTGGGCAAGAAAGAAACCCTTAAACTCTGATGTAGTGGCTTAACATAAAATGCCTGTTTTTGGACTTTGAGAAGAAGGTTTAGTACAAGAAGCAAAACCAGGAATGTACCCGGAAGAACAAGCAAATTCCATGCAGCAAAACCCTGAAGCCTTGATCCAAGGACTTGATTATAGCTGCAACTGTGCTAACAACTGTAACCCTGTACAGTATTACAGAAAACATCTAAGAAGATTTAGACACCCAGTATTTTAGAACAAGTCATGGACATCTGCTGATTTCAAGCTAAGCTATTTAAACAGCTGTAAATAACACTTATTCAAATGTGGAATCACTTCAAGATATGATATAATTCCTAACCTGTCACCATAAAATAACAGCAAATTGTACGAGATATTTAGGAAGGGGGAGCTAGAGATGAACTGGACATTGCTGGATTACAAGGATTTATGTTTACAGTAAAGGATATTTTGAGTTACCAAACTAAAAGGATGTCGACCAAGGGAGAAGTGTTTGGATAAATGTTTTACTGTCAGATCAAACAAATGTTGAGCTATTTGGTCACATTTATAAAGAACTGTTTTGGCGACATCATGGTAAGGCTTCTTTAGCTTTCTTGTACAACAAATGGTTCTGTAATAAAATCACTCAGATATGGCACTCTACATACACTGTGAATACACGTTCATAAACCTCTAATGAGGTCTATAATATCCCTCCAGCTTAGATGTTTTCAAAAGTGAAGCTAGCCTGGGTTCATATAAAGGATATACCACAGAGGGAAAGGATAAAACAATATAGTGGCAGTTTGCTTCTTATTAGTTTTGGTTTCAAAGCATCACTGCTACTGAAGGAACTAATCTTGGTTGAAGTTAAGTAAACTGTTCCATCTCTGTGCACTTCAGCACATCATGTCCACTGTTAATCAGCACCAGTTCCACTGGGTGTTAGCATTAAATCGCCCAACCAGTTGGTCACGCAGACAATCCGTATCCTTCAGCCATGATGCCAGCAAACCCTGACTTGATTCAGTCAGGATGACACTGTGTCTACCTCTCTTGGCAGCTGAGAGGCAGAACAGCAGCGGGATGACTTCAGACCCAAATGTCATGCCAATCCTTTCAGGAAAAACAAAATGGCAAAAAGAAGTCCAAGTCCCAGGTGTTTTATATTAAAAAGAATTTCATACTGGGCTGTACAGTGGTGCAAGTGGTAGCATTGTGCATGTGCCCATGCATGCATGGCGTCTTTGCAGGTACTCCAATAATCCAAAAATATGACTGTTAGGTTAATTGGATTTTCTAAATTGCCCTTATGTGCAAGTATGGTTGTTTGTCTTGTAAGTCTCTGTGTTGCCCTGTGATATGTTGCCAACCTGTCTAGAGTGTATCCTCCTTCGCAGATATGGACACTGGAGATAGACACTAGTTTCCTCATGACCCTGCATGGACAAGCAGGTACAGACAAAACATGGATGGACTTTCGAATAATTAAAAAATATATATATTAATTTGGTCGTGGCAATATCATCATGTTGTGTGGTTTTACTGCCAGAGGTGGTGGTGCATTGCACAGAAATGATGTGAAAATAAAGAAGGCCTACTTTAAAATTTTTTAACTACATCATCAGCTACAGGGTGAAATAGACATAAAAAAAACCAAAAGTATCTTGAAAATCTGAAACCGGGTATATTTATGTACAGTTTATTCAATTAAATCTAACAGTTCAGTTTCATCTTGCAGAACTTCTACTGACTTGTAGAAATACATGTAGAAGAATTTACTTTGTTTTTTTACCAACACTCAAATTTACAGCAATCCCCCACCACATAACCGATTTCTAAACAGTGCCATGGTTTAGTGTTGTTGTACTTTCAGGCATATTCTTGCAAATTTAATTTGGGTGACAAAGAAGAGAGAAATGAGCAGCTAAGTATGGAGGTAGAAAAGAAACACAGCAGAGAGAGCCACAGCCACTGTTGCAGGAGACAAATTGCAAACAGCAGGTTCCTTCATGCGATAGGTCAGACAACACACACTCGGACACAAACACACATAGTCACCACAGCAGCTCCTGCATCTGTACGGCAGCAGAGCTTGAAATATTCAACATAAATGCCACCCCTATCTATTGCAATTCCTTTCCCCTCCTATTCCTGCTGACTCCCCTCCACTGTCTCCCATCCCCCACTGACAGTTTGCCTTTAACAAGTTTCATTTGCACAGGAGACCAGAGAGCAGCATTAAGAGAGAGCAGTGGAGAAGCACACACACCAGGTAGTCGAGCTCTGGCTGAGAGCAGGCTGTCATGAACATCTTTCACATCAGAGGTCCTGTGCTGGACCAAGATGGCCTCCTCTAATAAGGCCAAAGTTACCCCTCAGTCTGCCGAAATGTCTGGGGAACATGTTTGCAGGGAGACAAGGACATCATAGAGTTGAGAGCGTGGAATCACTTCTGCAGCTGTCAGCAGTGAAATAACTTGAGACTGAGCAGGTTTAGTACTGAAGCTACTCTCTGAAAAAGGTTCAGAAGAGATTTGGAGGTAAATTTTTCTTACTCCGGCTAGTCAGAGGAGAATCTTGTCCCAATTCTTCAAAGACACCAAGACACAAATAAAAGCTCTGAGTGCTAGGATTTGTTCTCTGTTTATAAAATATTTATACATTTTATAAATATTTTAATGTAGTTTAAAAAGCACCCAAGACATGGTGGTCCTCAATGATTTGGCTGAGTTGGAGATCAGGCACTATCCAGGGAAAACAGTATCACATTAAGATAATTTAAAAGAAACAATATTCCTTGGCATATTTCAAATCCAATCCTACTTCAAAAACATGGTAGCCAAGTCTGGTTTCCGTTTATACAATGTTTTCTGTCTAAGGAAACACATTTGATTGCAGCAGTCCTTCTTCCTGAATGAGCATGTGGTGAAAGTGGAATAAAACTTTTTTTTTTCACAGCATCTAGGATGGTTTGGGGTGGTTCTGTTATGTTTAATTTGCACATTTACAGGATTCAGATCATTTGTTACCACTGAGAAAAAAACTATTTCTACGTAATTTAAAGCACTTCATCTGATAGAAATCAGATCTGTGCAGTGCATCTGTGCTTATACAGCACACAAATCCAATGATGCAACGTCTTATAACCAGCTAGAAAAACCACATTCTGCACTATTAATTCTAGCAGCCTAAACCAGTTATTCACTAAACAAACGATTGCAAGAAGGAAAATACATCTATTGATCACAGTTCTCTCTTCCAAACAAGACAGTAAAATTTTGCCTTTTTTTAAAAAACGGGAAATATGTGCTGATTCCAATTTGTCCTCGAGTTTCCTGAAAAAGAATACAGCTTTTTAAATTCATCTTCTACTTTGTTGATTGTTTAAAAAAGTAAATCACCCCAGGTTTACCATTTATCACTAAAAACACAAACTTGACTTAACAGATCTAAAATGTGTTGCAGTGGAGTGATAAACATATCCCATGTTTGACAGGATAACTATTAATTACTGACTCTTAATCTTCCCTGGCAGAAACTCATTACTGAATGAGCACCAGGGCAGTTCTGTTCTATAGGGAACAGAACACCCATGTTCAAAACGGTGCTCTGCTCAAATGAGATCACACAAACTTTTTGACACACATGCAAAATATGTGTAGAGAAAAACAAAACTGCTCATCAGAGTAACCACACCATCTCCTTGGTGACACAAATTTGGCAGCATCAGGATGGGGATAAATATTGGGCAATTATGGAAGAAAGCCTTTTAGAGCAAGAGAAAAATTGCTCTAAAAGCTGAACCATGACACTGAACATGCAACCAGCGCTACATTGGTTTATATTAAAATATATCCATCTGTTCAAATGGAACAGTCAAAGTCTAGACATAAATTCATTGTACATTTGTGGCAAAAAAAAATTCATCTTCACAGGTGTTCTCCATCCCATATGACAGAGGTTGAGTTGTACTGCAGAGAATAACCAAAAATGTAGTTTTCTGAAAGAGCCAAGATGCTAGAGTTTCAAAGTGTGCACAACTTTGCAATGGCCTGCCACATCAAACCCCAGAACAAAACACAAAAGTTTGTGTCTTTAACCACAATATATTTTTAAGGAGAAAAAGAAACATTTAAAAGCGGAGGGCTATGTTTGAAAGGCAATGCATGTGGGTTTTCTACTTATTTCAAAATCCTTCAGTGTTTGTAAGTTAATGTTTTGAATGAGCCAAGGAAAGAATAAACGAATAACATGTCAGAATGCCAATACTGATGATGAAAATCAGGCAGCGGGGAAACAACTCAGTCATTCAGAGCGGAAGATAATCATTCCGCCATGTGCAGCCGAGTAATGCTGTTTGTTCAAAAGTCTGACTCTTTCAAACAGGGTTCCAACCTGCTGAGTTTCTACAAGGTGGATTACGCCTGATGGCAAGAGCTCAAGTACTCACTGGGTGTATCAAGGGCGACGTGTGCACGCACACACACACACACACATGCACGCAGATCCACGCATTAAAGATGAACCCACACGCGCACATTTACGCACAATGGATCTAACTGTATGCATATTTGGAGGGGCAAGTTCGTTTTGTTGTTGTTTTTTGCAGCGCAACTCACATCTCTGAATCTGTTCCAGGATCGATCCTTGTTGTACTGAGCCACGGTGCCCGGCCATTTCTCGTGACTAATAGCGTAGACCGCCGTTTCTGTGCTCAGCAAGAGAGCCAAGGCAGGTAGCAGGAAGAAGAGCATCTTCTGTAAGCAGAGAGAGAAAGGAGGCTGACAGGGAAAGCTCATGCGGAGGTTGGCTGCAAAGTGTAGGCTATGGAGGGAAAAGTCTGATAAAGCACTTTAGAAGATAAAGAAATGTTACCGCGAGGTTCATGAAGAATTACACATGCAATAATTAAGAAACTTCGCAGGAAAAAATAACCATTGTTTATATTGGGGAGTAGTGTCATAATTGCTCAAACTGCTTATCCTTTGTCTAATCGGATTATAAACACAGAGTTGTCACCGCGACAGATGGGACAAACAATTCACCCCCGCGTCCACCACCCCCTTCTTTATTAAGCAATTAACGGCGTTAACACAATTACCACCCCCTCGCAGCTTTGTCCTGGCTTTTTTTCCTGCTTTCTCCGTTAGTCTCAAACTGTTACATTTCACTTCACGTTTTTGATCAATTCCATCAGGTTCCAGCAGAAAATTATTTGCCTACCCGAGATAGTTATTCGGTGTCCGATCTGGAATGAAAATAAGTCCAAGACGGCAGCGGGAACTCCTCCTGTAGCACCCGGCTGCTTGTGGGACTGACTGAGCTAGAAAAAAAAAAGAGCGAAGCAGGGAGGACAACTGTGGGGACCGGGAGCTTTCTCCTCCTCCTCCTCCTCCTCCTCGGTCATCAGACACCGCCCCCTTTTCTCGCTCTCTCTCTCTCACTCTCTCTTTCTTTCTTTCGCTCTCTCTCCTCAGCCCTCACCGTGTCATTGATTTTCCGCAGGGGGATCTTTTTTACGCTCACACCAAAGGAAAGGCTGGATTTTGGAGTCATGTCAAAGCACTGCTCTGCGTGTGCAAACACCAACTCCGCTTTAGTTACGCGCATCTGCTGTACAATCTCACCTCGTGTGCTATGCCACAATGCACATGAAACAAAATAAGAGCTTTATCTGTACTGGTGCTCATATGGAGGATGGATTTATCTGATAAGAGCACGTCTTTTTAAAAAAGGGGCAAAGAACGCTGTTGAAAAGCTCATATTTTTTAATTAAAGTAGGCCTCCAGTTATATATAGGCCAAATTACTGGGGCTCCATTGTGAAAGGCAAAATCTTTCATATTTAATCAGTACTCATCACCCACTTTCATTTTCTTTCATTTTTGCACATTTCTAGTGAAGTTATTGCTCTATGCTTGTGTCAATGTTTGGGGCAAATAAGAATAATGGAAACCACTCCCCTGTACTATATCTGTTCTGTTCTATTGACTTGTTTTGGGGGTAAGGGAGCAGTAACTCAGTGTGGTTCTATTTCCCCAAGTCTCACATGAAAGGTTTTTCTGTTTTAGCAGTTTTGGCTGCAGTCACTATTTTCTTTGCTGATGCACACATGCTTGAAAAGTGGCCA
This sequence comes from Girardinus metallicus, assembly GCA_903067095.1. Taxonomy (NCBI): domain Eukaryota; kingdom Metazoa; phylum Chordata; class Actinopteri; order Cyprinodontiformes; family Poeciliidae; genus Girardinus; species Girardinus metallicus. Next base: position 71,087 of record CAEGAE010070088.1, on the reverse strand, counting down.
GCTGCTATGGATGAATGTGATTGATATCAGATACCAGAAGAAAACAATTTTTGTTTTTTAAATTTTTTAAATTTAATTTTCAATTAAAAATACATTTTCAGTTATGTTTGGTTTTTCTTTTCCTCTTTTTACCATTTTGATAGATGGTATTTTTTATGTAAATGCTCTGTACAACTATATATTTGTCTTATATTAAATTATCTCTTCTTAAGTTAGGTTTTTCTATCCATTTGCTTCCGTCATATTGTACTAATCTTGTTTCTATGTCACCAATCAGATCAAATATGAACATAAACATCCATTGCTCGTGTCTGTATTTGCCACATTTGGCTTCTTCTGGGGCAGAATTATGATGCACATCTCACATCAATCACCTAAAAGTCAAATAAAATGCAGCATAACTGTTCAGACTGCAGATTCTTTGAAAATAATCACATATGTGTCTGATTCAGTACCACATATGGACATGGCAAAATTCTGGTTTTCTTGGAAGGGGAGCAAAAATGTCTGAACTGAGCCATTCAGACAGCCATCAAAAGTTGAATATTTGTCACAGGTAGTCAAAAATAATGGATTTGAGTTGCATTTGCCTGCTGCTTAATGTTGTGTAGTTCATAAAACCGAAAGAGTCCCGTTTCTTAGGAAATCACTTAAATTAATACTATTGGATATGATTAACCCTATGAAATAGGATTTACCCTAATGTGTATTTTTTTCTTTTTAATGTTTTCAACCTAAAAAGAAAAAATGTTGCTTTTTCCAATTAAATTTGCCATGTCAGTGTTTTAACACATTCAGACTCATGTTATAATAAGTTTGACTGACAGAGAATGATCATTAAGTGTGAGAGACTTTCTCTTACAGCCCAGGAACTTGCTTTGGGGTTCAAAATGGCAAAAATAAATGTTGAAGAACACTCTATCACCTAAGAACCTTCTTACTTTGCTTAAGTGAAGTATATTTACTATCGTTTTCCTGCTGTACGTCATACAACAGCCCTAACCGCATTATATCCATAAAGAACAAAATAAGCAATGTGTCTCTTCTAGACATAAGTACATTCTTCAGTTTGTTCTCTCATACTGTGAAGTACAAGAAAGGACTGGAAAGATTGTGTGGTAGACTTAATGGAAAAAGTAGTTAAGAAGCTCAATGTGGACAAATTGGAGTTCTGAAAGAGTTACACAGTATCTATTCATAGAGACACGTCTTACAATAAATGATATTCAAAAATTTACAAGACATCTAGATGCAAGTTTTAAAAGCTTTTTCATTTGTGGGCTAAATTTTATCTAGAACATTTTACACTGAGCAAGACTCAACCATGTGCAAAATACCAAAGGTTGTATGTTTATTCAATCACAGATACAAAACTTTCAAAAGCCACAAATAATTTGGTGTTAAAAATATAAGCTCTCTATTTGCAAAGACATTCTTGTTCAAAAGGATCTATCATGTACCTCAGCCTATTGATAGTGAATCATATGTGCTTTCAAGCATCCAAAGAAGGCCTTTGGATTATATGTATCATCTATTTTTAACTCTGGGAGCTGATGCAATTGTTATTTCTTTCTAACATTTTTAGTCAAATTTTACCACTCTTTTATTCCAGTTAAGGCCCACTTCACTCAGATATTTTTCTCAACTTTTTTCTTTTTTTTTTTCTCTGAGGATAAAACAGAAGAGCAGCTTTAGGGTTAACCAATTTTAAATAAGAAGATAAAAAACTTATGAAACAAGTGAAGGGGAGAAACTGCATCCTAGCAGTAAGTTTACAGCTTTAGATCCTTCACTCTGAAAGTGCAGATGGCAAAAGAACAACGACAGAGGGCAAACAAAATGATGAAACAAGATTCAAGTTGAGTGTGTGGATGTGTGTAGGTGTGTCGTAGACAAGAAAACAGGAAGATGTTTCTTGAACACGTGCAGAGGTTTGTGATGGACAGTGTCTTAATGAGTTTTATGTGTGTAACTTTCATATAAGTGGCTCCATCCATCTGTCTGAGAATGAAGTTTATAGATGACGCATGTCTGGTCTCCCCTGGTCTGGAAGCTGAGAGAATTCCAGCAAAACATAACATCTCTGTCACACAAAAATTTACATTTATAGTGCTCTTCGGGGCATTCATAAATCCAATTACCAATGACGTTACACACAAGATGAAAAGAGAAAACTCAAAGAGCATGGAACACACCAGTAAATAGGATAACATGTAGAGAGATTTCATATATATATATATATATATATATATATATATATGTATGGTATATATGCATATGCATGCAGTAAGCTTCTAAAAGATTATTATTACCATTTAAGTTAAAGTGAGGCACATCTGTTGGTCTATTTTAAGATGCCAATTCCTTCTGTAACACCCTGAAAGAAATATTTTCAAAAAGGTGCCACTTTCATCTGTTCAAACAGTAAAATGGAAATATAAACACCAGGGGAATGTCTAGCCATCAAATCATTCAGGAAAGAGACATGTCCTGTATTTGTGTGAAAGGTGTGTAAGACATTTTCAGCAGAAGCAGAAGACCTTGTGAAGATGGTATGGGACTCAGTTTACTTTCTCCAAGTTAATTAGAATAAGCCAATTTGCTTGAGATTGACCTTAAAAAGTGAAATGAGAAGAGTGGGAGGATAAATATGGAAGGAGAGAAGTTATAGGGAAATATTTTGGCCCTCCAGGCAATTTTTCCTCCATTATCTCACTAAACCTTCACCAAGGTGAAGCATGTATCAGCGTGAAGATGTGACTGGCAACAACGGTGTCTTCTTTACATCTTTGACCTTTTTAACTTTCTACACCTAACGCTTCCCTCTTAGCTTAAGGCCATAAACTGAAATGCACAGACATGCAACCCAAGTGTAGCAGAAAGTAGTCAAGAGGATATTTTGACTAGAGTGACACGTCATATGTCAAATGAAACATATCAAATAAAATAGAAATTGTTGGAACCTTAACTCCTTAGCTACACTTAAAAAGTTGTATTTGTATTGAAATATAATTGCAACATAATAGATTCAAAGCTTTCAGTCAAACAGACTCTAAGCAAATCTAAATTTAGACAAGAAAAAATATATATTTCTGTAAGTGACCAAACAAATTACATTGCTGAATATGAAGGATCTACCAAAGAGAGTAGAAAATCAGGGTGTTAAAATGCAGAAGAAGGTAAGGACTAATTAAAGAAAAACACAAAGAACACTGACAACTAAAACAGTGTATAAAACAAAAACATGAAATAAAGCTTTTGAGGATACGTAAAGGAAAATAAAATAGTCTCAAAATAAAACCTGAGTGCTTCATGATGGAATAGCAGTGTGTTCTTTAAAGTTTGAACAGTACGGCGCTTTAGTTTTAAAAATGCCTTTATAAATAAAATGACACTGACATTGACAAATAAAAATTAGATTAGTACATCCATGTGCACTATATGTAATTAATAACATCTTTCAATGTTTACTACTCACAAATAAAATGGTTACGGGGATTGTTCATTCTTTTAATAATTCAGTTTTACCATTTTCAGAACCATGATTTAGAAATGTAATTCTTCCACTGAGATGTCTTCAAAGTGTTAAACAATATCCTCTCAGGACTTTGGAGATCTTAGTTAGTTAGTGTTTAGACAGAACTACTGCGACCTGACAGTTCAAATAGCTCCCAATGTCAGACATGATAGGCTGTGTTAGTGCTTCATATATTTTGGGCAGTGTGTTTTGTGAATCCAGTGCAAAAAATAAAGTAAAAGGTAGGCGTCAAACAGCTCCACGTCTTTGTATGTCTGCTTGTTAATGAACAAAGTCATTGATGTTTATCACATCGAGTCATGATTTGAAGAATAGATTTTATTACAATACCAGTTACAATAAATTTATGAACAACAAAAAATCAAAACATCTTAGAGTTGATGAATTCTTGTCTGTGTCATTTAAGCAGTATGCTAAAAACAATGAAAGTTTAAAAGTCCCAGGAAGGAGACAGATGACATGCAGTCAGTATTCATGCATGTGATCACGTGGTTTATTTCGACATCTTTTGAAAACATGGATTTTTGTCAATGTTACTAAACTGAATGGCAATGTAGTGATTCAAATTAGTTGTTTATTTAAGTTGATTTAGCATTGTTTTTGTTATGTGGAAACAAAAACTGACCCAAACAAAGGCAGAAGTCAGATGGTTAAAGCCTAAAGGTGCTAAAATAATATACTTCTTTAAAGAATGACGCGTGCTGATCGCTTTTACAAGGAATTAGAGTCATTGATATTACTAAAACATTTTGAAACCTTATTCCTAATTTATGAAACAGCATTGAGTGTAGCATCTTTGAGCCTTGACTTGCTGACTGACAGATAACCTGTAGTTAAGGAGATGTTTTCATACTATCCTTCACTCTAACTACGCATATGAAACCCTAAAGGTTGTCAGGAATACACAAAGCCCTAACATGCAAAACTCTGCAAAGAGTATGAACACAGCAGCACCAAAAATCTCTCTTGAAAAAAATTGCCAAGCGAGGCACAAAAGACAGAAAAACAGCAGAAAAAGCAGTATATGTTGTCAGAGGGATCTAGCAAATAATTTCTCAGTGTGATGAAAGCCGCTGGTAGCTGTTGTAATCTTGATTCTCAGAAATAAACCATTACATCGTACTTGTTAGTCTTCAAGAAATTATGCAAATTTTCTCTCCCTATCTCTCTTTCTTTCTCTCAAACCCACATTGAAAAAAATGTGTGGTTATGATTCACTGTTTGCCTCTCTCTGTGGACAAGGGATGGTGTTGACAGGCGTTTCACTCTAAGTCTGTTTATATGAAACACGTGTCTCCAAACAAACATTCACACACACACGCACGCACACATATACTGTGACCGTTAACAGCTTCAAGTCTCTGGTTACAGGTACTAAAGGAGGAAGAGAAGAAAGAGGCAAAAATAATGACAAGATGTCTGTTTGACCATATGAATAGGAAATATAACAAAACCCCTATCCAGCTGTTGTATAAAACAAAATGAACACCTCAAAACTTGAAATCACAAAAGAGCTTTTGACTAAACCTTCAGTGAAATGTCTACTCAGTCTCAATTATGCTATTGGTGAATTGAATTATGAAAATATTTTTCTGTTCTGACTCAAACATTTTACATATTTTCTTTCTTGAAAGAGACTTGGCATAAACCAACACAGGATCTCATTTAAAAAAATCACTATACCAACAATCAGACACAGAGGTGGTAGGTTGATGGTCTTGGGATGCTTTCCCCATTCCAAGATCTGGACAACTTAACTTAATTTATGCAAACTGCTGTCCACTAGAAATCTACTTTTGTACAGTACTGTGTATGTGACAGCAAGATTTTGTGTAAACAGATTAGCAAAAAAAAAAAAAAAAAAAAAGAAAAACATCCAAGAAGCTAAAAACAGCTAAAGAGCCAACATGTTATTTAAATGTTTCTGGGAATGTCTCTGAGAATGATCTAAAAAGGTATTTGAAACATCAAAAATTTTGATTCATATGTTATTTCAACAAAGCCTATAGACATAATTTCAAAAATGCAAAAAAGAAGATGCAGCTATTACATGGCGGAAGCTGAAAATAGTTTTCATCAGTTTCAGGTGTGAGACTACAGTCAGTGTGTTTTTGTCTTTCAACCCAAATATTAAATGGAAGAGAGATTTGAAACTAAAAATCGTAATAGGTGTCAATAAAACAAGAATATACTAGCAATGCACACAGGTTTAATAACCAATACGTTTTTTTTGTGACTACTGTTTTTATCATTTTAACTTTTTATGTTTTATGTTTTTTCATCAGTTTTTGTTTTCTTCACCTCCCGCAGTTTACTGAACCCACTTTGGGAACCTCCTTCAGGAGGGACTTTTTTAATTAGTATAGATTACGAAAGAAATAACTGACTTGAATTAAGTATATGGGAACCTGCTTTCTTCAAGAAAGCAGGTTCCTGCGCCACTTTGCATATTTTACGGTGAAGGGAAACCAACCTGCGGGCTGATGTGATCAGGTAACCTAATTATACCACAGGGACACATGCTGCCTGTTATGCATTCTTATTTATGTTTTGTTGCATTTCATGACATGCCAGGTCAACTCCCTTATATTTACTTTTGCCCAAAGGCAGCCTCGTTCCTGCTGTTTCTTTGAGGTTTAATCAGTTGTGATATGGTGCAGATATAATAAATAGGGCTTTGTTATGTGCTGCTTTTAAAACTTAGAGCATATGACTTCACAGACTTTTAAAGATGGTTTCAAATTATAGTAGAAAAGTTTCTTCAACTTCAATTTAACCAGCAATATTTAGTATAGGTCCTGTTTAGGAAGTGTGCATTCTCTTGCCTTTTGTTTTCAGACAGTTTTTATAAACGTCCCAGTGGGCCCACTGGGACGTTACCCAGCAGCCATTACAGGAAGTGTTTGTTGGAATTATGCTAAGCAGTTTATTATCAAGACTGTTTTCTTCTTTTCTGCATAGCAATTTAAACAATGTTACAAAATAAATTTGTTCATAGGGGAGTTGTGAAGCCAATTTAAAAATAAGAATTTAAAAAAGATTAATTGGCTCTAGTGATGTCAAACCATGTAGTTCACATGTGAGATTGAAATGTTTTCTCTTTCTTTGAGCGATTATCAGAGGTCTTTGCATTTATTCCTCAAAACATCATACACAGTGTGGATCTACCTTTTGTCTCCTTTTATTATCAACCTTCTTTTTTGTAACTTTGTTGTATAGTGAATAAATAGGTGAATAAGGGACACTGTAATTCTGATCTGAAGTTGTAGTCTGAAGCTTGTTGTTCTCTTGTAGAAAACAACAAGCTTCTGAAACGTACTTTTCATTGAGGCTTCAGTAACGGCCTGAGGCAAAACTCTTTTTACTGCAGCATCATTAAGTCACAAACCACACTGTGCCCACACAATTGTTTACTTTTCACATTTTGTGAACTATTATGATTCAACTTGGTTTTCCCCTTGTGCAGACTTTGAAACTGGGCCAAGTTCAGTTGGTTTAAAACATATGAAAAAAAGCCACTCCTTTAAACACATCCTTTATTTCTAAGAAAGGCCATACAGTTTTTCTCTCTCTATCTCTCACAGAAGTGCTCTCACTCTCTGTGGTTGATTGAAATGATGTGAAAGTAGACAGATGGGCTTGGCAGCTAGACAACAGTCCCTCATCCTCTGGGCTTCATTCCCTTACTCACCCCCCTAGCGTACTCCATCTCTGAAAATTGCCCTGCCTTTCTCCCTCTCACACTGCTTGCCCTGTCTTCTTTTTATTTTACTCTAAACGCAAACATTCATTGTCAACATGTGTCCCAAAATCTGTCCTGTTCCCCCCTGTTTTATTCCTTTCCATTCTCTCTATTCTTTTATTCAGTGCCATTATGGCCCCGTGCTAACGGAGGCCTTTATTAAATGTCAATTATACACCAGAGACCACACAGTGGAAGGAGAGGAAACAATGATTTCTGACCCCTAAAGGTCAACATGCTTATGGGCATTGAGCTCCTGTTGGAGCACAGTCTGTCTGCCGTGAGATGTGAGGAAGCTTTAGGTAAGGTTATTGCTACAAAGACCAAGACAAATTCACAACCGTACCGCTGAGTAATAGTATAGTTGTTGCCCACTGTAGTTGAGAAAAGTTTTGTATATTCTGGGAAACATTTGTGTAATTTCTTACATATAGAGTAGAAAGTCAACAACAGTTCAAGACTGAACTGAAGAGCTTAAAATATTACAAAGAAATGACATAGCAAGCTCTGAGATTTTGAGGAGACTTTCTGTCAAAAAGTTCTTAGAAGACAATAAGTTACCTGCAGAAGGTAAGTTTCTAGGTATTGTCTGATGATTATTCAGATTAGTTTTCCACCTGAGGACAAGGCTAATGGCTAGTCCAAGAGCAGTCAAGATAAAAGCAGACTTCTAACATCTTGAACAACTCAAAACCCCAAATGGAATTAGCAAATATGGAATGCTATTTTTTTTGTTACTTTTAAACTTTCAACATATTTGCACTGGTAGTGAAGCAGATGAGAATAGTTACTTTACAGCAAGAAAGTAGAGCTATACTGAGAACTAAACATGTAAAGAAGTAAGTGAAGGGTAACTAAAAGGCAAGGCATTGTAAAGACAGACAAATAAAACAGTGCACACAAAAACTACCATACTCTCTGTTATTCATACCACTGTATTTTCACATCAGACATTTTTTTGTCCAGAAAGCTGCACATGTTCTGTTCTAAGTACATGTTTCAGAAACCTATTGGTTGCCCACCCTCTTCCAGTGTAAATAATCTGTGCAAATAACAACTCAAAGCAAACATGACACTGGTTTATAGGTTCATAGATAGTGTTGGAATAAACCGCTGGGGTCAGGGTTAGGGTTAGGGTTGAGTAGTTCTACAACTACTCAAGTTTTTCAACTTGAATAGTTGTAGAAATCTGCTTTGGTTTTGACCTCTCTCAGACTAGCTATTAATTTTAACCTCCATTGACTAATCTGAGTTTTTACAAAATTAAGAAGTCAAGGGAGTTGATTATTCCAGGTAATACATTCCAATGTAGTCCCTCTTTAAAAGCTCAGAACTTTTAAAATGTTGCAATTCTCCATGTATCAAAAATTAAACACCAATAAAATGGCATAATATTTTGAATGCATTGATAACATTTTTCACATTTTTGTACTGAATAAAACCACTGAAAAACTTAAAATACTTTTAATCTTTTTGTTTTAAATTCTTGTGTGTAAAATGTGATTCCACAAAACAGTTGTATTTTTACTCAAGGTTGTCATACTGTTGCTATCTCTTGCAAGCCATAGCCTGTATTGAACAATTTTATTATTTATTTTTTGTGTGTAAAAGCCTTCGTACATTATAATGAAATTGCATATCCAAATTACTCAGAAGAAACTGGAACTGTTACCATGACACAGGGAAAGTCTCCATGTGTGCATGACCATGGGAATATTTTGATTGCACATCTGTGCACTTTGAGCTGTGTGGGACACTCACACTGCAGAGAGGAACAGGCCAGATGGTAAATATGCGTGTGTCTATGAGTGTGAGGAGGGAGTGGGGTGTGCCACATGTTGTGAGCCTCCATTCAAGCAAGCTGTGCAGTTTGGACTTGTCCCCCAGATCTAAATAAACCTGTGGCAGCATCCTGGGAACAAGGGGAGTTTGATGGGAAACATTCAACAGGAGTCTGATGCTGTTTTGCCTGCACTATGTGTATTGTAAAGTATTTTATCTTTAGTTAAATTTTGTACATTTTGTACCGCCACATTTTCGTAATTCTCCATAAGTGCCTCCCCCCTCTGACCCTCAGTGAACTAAGCCCCTGTCCCCTTTTGTCTATCCCAATTACATGAGATTATTTGTTCCAGATTTATGTGTGTGCGAGAGAGACACGGGAAGAAAAGGGTTGGCATTTCAGGAAGCAAGCCTGTATTGAGAGACAATTAATCCAAGTCAGCAAAAGAAAGATGAAGAACCATCTGTCAGTTTTAGCTGGCCAAGTCAAAAAATGGATTCGGTGCGCAGTCCCCCAATATGCCCAGGGTAATTCTAAAGGAATACAAACCACAGTAGGACTAAAATTCCCATCATTTCTGCTAGAATGCAATATAGATAAGGGAACCTTTAGCACCTGAAGTACGTACCTTTGGGAGATATGCAGAGAGAGTTCCTATGGGCACAGACAAACTCATAGGCACAGCAGTTTTATCTTCCCCACTGCTTTCTAAGGAAGTACTCCCAGATTACCAATGCATCTCCCTGTCAGCAGTGGCTGAAAATAGGTGAGCACTGACCCATTTAATCAGACTTGTACTGACCCCTAACTAAGGTGAGAGCAAACGTTTGGTCTGGAGCCGCAGGAATGGCTCAGCTCCTGTGTGTCCTGCAGGTCTTTCATGTGGAATTGCAATAATGTGCGAAACATAGGTAGCATTTGAATAGGTTTGGTTGACTTCAGGATAATCTAGTGTTTCAACACAAAGGTCATGGCATGCTTTTTTGCAACACTTTCCCACCCTTCCTGAACATTTAAAGATAAGATTCTAGACTTCCAGATTGTTTGTCCAGCTAACCAGTTTAGTGGTTTCTGAAAGGTGGAAAGAAGTGACAGGAAAGATTCTCATGGGAGACTGATGGTTAAGTTCAGCTGGCTCGTTGACCCATGTCTCTTCCTCGTCCCTTTCGGTCTGTCCTTGAGGGTGCCCTCTGTCCCCCTTAGTTAGCACCTCTGGCCTTCTGCCCCCTGATGTCCACCCCTATTGGGGCTTCTGTCCACCCACGCCATACTCTCAAAGAGCCAAACGGTCAAAGGAGCAGCAGTGAAGGGGAAATCGCACCCATTCCCAAAGCCTGTTTGTTCAAGGCTGTCATTACTTTGGATGTTATTAAGAAACCAAGTTCAGCTCCAAGATAAACCAAACAACCCCCACCCCTTCATTCCGCCTGGAAATGCCCCATAGGCACAACGTCTTTTTTTTAAAGGGCTCCATCACTGGCAGAAAACCTGCTTCCATTTTATTTACATTCAACCCCCTCTCTTTGGTATTCTTAATCTTTTAGCCTCATATACTATCCAGACTGTGAGTGACACTCTTTCTCATAACCTTATCATTTCAGGATTCTTCATCCTCAACCTTTCTTTTTTCTCTCATCACAAACATTTTGCATTTATCTCATCTCTTCCCATCTCTTTTAGCTTAAATTATCTGCCTCTATTTCCCTTTGGACCCATTTCCCTGCTTCATCTCTCTCTTCCAGTGTGGCCTAGACACCCTGTAGTCTGGAAACGGGCCCATCCCAGCCCTGCCCCTAAGGCCGTCCGCTTGGCCCCGTGGGTAATGGGCATTGTGTGTTCCTACTGATCCCTGACGGGACCATATTGTGCCTCGGCGGGATGTCAGGAGCACAAAGCCAACCAGCCTGCCACATTGTCTCACAGTCCAAATGAAGAAGTTCCTCCTCTGGCTCCCAACACAGCCTTGAAATGTCAGAGGAGAGGGAGGAGGTGCGACAGTGCCATGATGTGCATTAGGGCCGAGGTGTCTTTTTTTAGGAATGTGAATATGTGTGGGCTTATTGTTGTACTTGAGGGTTGTTTGTTACTCATTAATGCACCAACACTGCACTCATTTGGGTCCAAATCCTACAGGCTTTGGCACACACACGGACATAAAGATGAGCGCATACATACACACATGTTTGAATTGGATTCACAGGTTCTCTGGGAATCTGTCTCCTCTGTCATGGTGATTGTCTGAGCTTTCACAATCACACATCCAGATTATCAGTGGTAGGATTCAGAAACTGCTCATGTGCCACCAGATAAATACAGATAAGGAGCTTCACATGCATGTCTTTGCCTTCACACCTATCACTGAGCAGGAGTGATTGGGAAGAGGCGTGCCATATTGATGTTTCTGCCCCACCATGTCTGTCCAGTGAGAGTCAATATTAACCTTTTTGGAGATAAAAGGTTATTCTAACCAAACCTTGGGATATGGCTAGAATTGGGGTTTTCTATTATTTGTTCAGAACAACTTTGACTTTAAACCACTTGTATGATATGAATTTACTCCAATGACTATATATATATATGTATAAATTTGTGTAGAACTCACTTTAATCTGTAAAAGAGCTCATGAATTCATATAAATAAATGGATAATCTCAGTTTTATCCATAAATGCCAATTGATATGAATTTTATCAAAGAACTACAAATAAAACCTTTTTGATCATGTTCACCGAGTTTCATTTCATCTCTGCGATGACTTGATTTATTTAACATTTCTTGTGAATTTCTTCTATTTTGCACCAAAGGATGTTATGGCACAAACAGCAATGAGAGTAAAATTCCTTATGTAAATAAGTTTTCTTCAATAATTTTCACTGAAACTCTTCAAATCTTCTAGGATATGTGATTGGTAGAAGCGGAGCAGGAAGTGGCCATGTGGACTTGTAGCATATTGTGCCTTTTGCAGCCTTATTAACCTCTTCATATTACTTCTTTCCCCACCAGTACATAAAGCTTGTGTGTGGTTGCTAACAGGTGAGGTGTTTGTTCCCTTTGCAAAAGACTGTGATTTTTAGCACAGAATCTGGTGCGTTATACATGTACACAAAAATACATTTTAACTAACATTCCATATACTGGCTGATCAATGACCTTAAAAAAAAAAAAAAAAAAGCTTTGTCGTACTTCAGACTTGAGACTGAAAGTGAATAGGAATATAAAAGGTAATTGTACTAATGCCTCAATTTAGCTTTGTTTTTTAATTTTAATTTAGTTTGAAGTGTTTTATTTCTCATTTTAAGAGATATAACTTTTTCTAATCAAAATTAAGTGCTGTTGAAAAATCACTGCAATTTCAAATTTAATGTAATGTATTGTCACATACTTTTGTTTTGTACATCTTCATTACACTATGGTGAGTTTGAATTCAAACCAACCTTTTGCATTTCAACTGTCAGCTCTTTTTTCTCCTCTCCCTCCCCCTTCTTTCTCTAACTTATCTTTCCATTCTGCAGTAATGAGCGTGCAGTTGCTGCAGGTCTGTCCGTGCTCTATGTTAATCCTTCCTTTCAGCTCGAGGGCTGTTTAGATCACAAACACCCAGAGCCCGTTCCAGATTTTAATTAAAATTTTTTTGTATTGCTGTCTTTCTTTGTGCTTTGTTTCCTTTAAATGAAGATATACACTTATGTGCTTGGATGTCCATACTCATACCAATGAGAGATTGTAATCTACACGTACATTCCTTTGCAAATGTTTTAACATCCCTAGAACGTTTTTCACATTTCGTCACGTTACAACCACAAGTGGTCAGGTTATTTCAGTGAGCGTTTTAAGTAGTAGACCAAACTAGAAAACATGTTACATTGTACCAAGACATTTTGCTGCAAACTTTTACCGTGGGTCTTGTAGTATGGCTCTACCAGCTGACAGTTTTGAATTCTGTAATGAAAAATAGCTTAAGTTTCATTAGACTGGATGGAGAGCATCAGAGTTTTGCCAAACATTCTCAGTTAGATGTAGATCTTATCAGTTCTAACACAAAACTATGCTTCAGTAAAAACCATGTCGCATGAGCCTATGCCCCTGTATTTTACAAACAGGTTTTTGCCAAGGAACTGCTGGTTTTCTTCTCTATCCATCTCGTCAACTCTAATCAGCTTGCCCTGCTGAAGTAACACCATGATGCTGCTGCCACCATTTATGATGATGGGCATGGTGTGCTCAGGACTGGCTTTATGCAACACATACCACTTTGCATTGAGGTCAAAATGTTCCAGTGTAGTCTCATCTGATCTCAGCACTTTCTTCTAAGTTTGCTGGTTCCCCTGTGTGGCTTGTTGCAAACTGCAGAGGCAAATTCTTCTGGCCTTCTTTAAGGTTAGCAATAGCAATACCAATAGCAATACAGCAACCTTTCCACTTTTTCATAAAGGCAAGTTGTGAGCCGTGTCTATGCTGGTTGTCCCATGGCTCCTTCAGAGTTAGCATGAACCTCTTGACCAGCTCTCTGAGGGTCTGTACTCCTTGCCAGGCCATGTCTTAGTGGGTTTGCTGTCCAAAACCTACCATGTATATTCTTGGTCTTGATCATGCTGTTTGTTCACAATGCTTTTGCTTATTAACGCTACTGACATTATGTTATTAAGTAACATTTCAAGGTAGTTGGCTGGACTGAATTTATTTTAGGGATAACTAAGCAAAGGAGGCACAGGGTGAATGCACAGCATAGTTTTCAGATTTTTATCCACTTATGATTTTCCATTCAATACACAATCAGGAAATCATAAATCAGTCCATTTATCTTGGTCTATCAAATACCATCTCAATAAATACATAAAGTTATATCTGTTATAAGACAAAATTATGAAAAAGTTAAAGGATATTAATACTATTGCAAAGCATGTACATCATATCCTATTTGCTGACTCTATTGTATATTGCGGTGAAATGATTGCATATTCCATTTATCTTCTAATCTGTCAGAGTCTAATAGAAGTCTGCTAAACTAATACATTTTGGCATCCGTCAGCTTAACTTTAATGTTTTAGGTTCTTCTAACATACAAGGACCAAAACAGAAAAACAAAATTGTTAGAGTCCTAATTTAGCTATGTGCTGTTTTTAAAAGTTGACGCAATTGAAGGTGCTCTCTTGTGACAACATTCGGACAATCAGGTGTTGTAAAATGGTTATATTATTCCACCACTTAGTGATTGAAGGAGGGTAGTCTTGCCTTTTATTTGAGGAATGTGCTCCAGGTGCATCTGCGCCCTCATATGGCAGGTACAACCTGAACTCCATAAATCAAGTCACTGTGGTTCAACCGCACCTCACCCCAATGGTGCATGCATTATACCACAGAGCGCCCTCTCCAGCCGCCCTCCAACCATCCTTTATTTGTACAGCTTAGTCAGAGTCGATGTTTATAAACTACACAAACAAATTATCTCAAAATCTTCTGAGCCCTGATGCTTAAAGAGGCCAGAAGACTGTTTGTCTGTTAGAGATGTTCAAGTACTCAAACACATACTGTGTCTTGACATGCTCCATGCTCACATAAACACATATCTTAAAAGTTAACTGTTGGACAGGTGTACAAATTGTCCAGATCAGTTATGCTCACCCACCAATCAGGTCTCTTTATCGTTTATCAGCATAAAAACTTTCTCTGTAGGAAAATCAGAAGAGAGGAAAATGCAACCCTGGCAGCTCCCCCTGATTGTGAGTTTGTTATCTTGCCTGGACTAACACAGGCCCTCATTCATACTCAGGTCTTTATAACTGGCCAAAGAAGGACTAATTTGGGTGGAGGCTTTTTTTTGGCGGAGGGGGCTGCCATGGAGGTGCTGCTTTGTTTGCCTAATCCGCAGCAACTGGGGAGTTGTACACTGTGCAAATAGTGCATGTTTGAGTAGCTCCGCGGCAATGTAAAGCCCCCTACTGCCCCAAACGCTGAGATAAGCAAGCCTGATTTTATTCATAAGATGCTGTCTCAACTGCCTGTTGTAAAGAGCATGAAAGGTTTCATTACTGCTGTAAAAGTACAAAAAATGATATGGCAATAGATTATTTTTTTAGGGAATTATGTTATTCCTGCGATGGACTGGCAACCTGTCCAGGATGTACCCCACCTCTTGCCTGTTGACAGCTGGAGATAGGCACCAGCACCCCTCCCAACCCCAATGGGATAAGGGTGTAAGAAAATGAATGGATGGATGGATGGATGGATGGATGGATGGATGGATGGATGGATGGATGGATGGATGGATGGATGGATGGATGGATCATGTTATTCATATCTGGCGACAGTGCAGCTAACCCTAGTTTGTATCTGTAGAGATGCAGGTAAAAGATTGTGTAAAATATCAGAACAATTTTAATGTGCAGTTTAATTCTTTATTCTTTTTTCATCCTCCTTCCCCTGTTGCTCTTTCTCAATATTTCCCCTCTACCTTTTGGAATTTGATCTTAGTGTTTTAAAGACTTAAATATGAAGGTGCAGAGGTTCAGTTACTAATGATGCTAAAATGTTCTATGAAGTTATTTATAAAGTATTCATGTCCCTTGAACTTTTTAACACTGTCTCATTAAAAAAGCAATATCCACATATTTTACCTGGACGTCACCTAATAAACCAGAACAAAGCACAACAAGAGGAGAACAGCTTGTTGCTATGGTGTCGAAATTATGCATTCTTTATTTTTAGTCCTGGTGAAAGAAGAGACTGAGTTTTCCTGTGTTCAGGGCAGGTTGAATGTTTTCACGGTGACACTGTGAGTTTGACATTAAGCTGGCACAGTCAGACTTGAACTTTTTCACCTTGTTCAAACCGGGGCAGAACTGTTCCCACAAAGCCTGGGGCTGCATGTGGACTGTTTTTACTCTACATCAGAATAAATCGAAAGGTTCTGACATACTGCCTTTTCCACATCTTGAAAGTTTCCCTTTATATGGCCCAAGGCCGACTTTACTATCTTGGCCACTGTTTGACTTTCAGATTACCATAGCAATGGCTTTTCAAACACCACAGACATCCTAGTTTGGAGCGCGTAAGTCAAACAGAGTGCATCGGAGGTTCTGATAAGAAATGTGGGACCAACAGCTAAATCCGTTGCTTACTCTGTTGTATTTCAAAGCTCAATAAATTCAGACAGCTGCAGCAGTTGGGGCCATTGTGTTACCGTTTGAATAATTGTGATAAAGCTCTGTATCACAACTTTAAAGGCCTGCGTCGACCAAGGCTTTCCTAATCTTCCAGTCATCTGCACAGAACTGCATAAAACCGTTGCTCACAATGGCTGTGCAGATCAACACCAACAAGGCTAACTTGTCTAACAAAGTGCCGCTTTATTTTAAAACACACAAGCTATAATCTACGGGGGGAGTGTTTGGGTTGGAGGACCGAATCTTTCAAATGCAGGGCTCCCCTTTTTTCTCTTTCTGCTATACTAAGGAATTCCCTTATCTTGCCTCACCAGTGGCATAGCACAGAAAAGAGCAGGCCGCTTCATTGTCAACCCTTCAGAGTTCCAGTCTTGTTTGATAATATTTTCTGTGGGTCACTTGACATCCCCCTCCTTCTTATTTCCAGCACCCACCCATTCCCCCTCATTGTTTGCCTCTTCCATTATTCCTCTAACCAGATTCAGGGTATTTTGGGTGGTTTTTAGAGGGGGGTGGGAAGGGATGATATTGAGAAGTGGGATGAAGGGAGGATAGGGAAGTTTGTCATTACTTTGAAAGTGAAAGGGTTCAGTCTGCCAGCAGCCAGCAAGGGTGAACCTTAAAGCAACAGAACCATATGGAGCTTGGCAGCAATCAAATTACTTTTCTCTCGTCATCTTCTTCTTCCCCATTTGTCTTTTCTTCTTTTTTTTCTTAAAGAAATTAGTGAGGACCTTTGCATTTACCAGCCCAGGGCAGTGAGGCCATGTCATTGATGTGAACAGATTCCTACGCTCCTAATGGGTTAATGAAATAATGAGATTTTTCAATGCCCATCAAGAACTGAATAGTTCTAAGGAAAAAACATACCAGTGATGCACCAATCACGATTGGTCGGTTGAATATGGCACAATCTAATTTTTCCATCCTTCAAAACTAAAATATCACACTTTTTCTATCACTAAATGAATGATTGTTTTTTCAAATTACTTTTTAGAAAAAAAAAAAAAAAAAAACAAACAAAAAAAAAAACTTTTTTGTTTCCTTCAGTTTCTGTTGGATTCAAAATGGCTGTTTCTGTTATGGGACCAGGAGCAGTTTTTTACTTTTACAGTCAGTGTTTCTAGCATTTATTATTTTTAAATTTCAATCATTTAATTTTTACATGTGTAGAAAATTCCTAATCAAACAAGACAGTAACAACAAAAAGCCATCGGTATTGGCCAGTAATAGGCTGATTGGTATATGTCAAACAATGTTTATGTCAAACAAATCTTGAAAGGTGACAGCAAGATTGCATTTTAATATATTTATTTATGGGATAAATATTGGAGATAAATATTAATGCAACATATTTATTTCAACATAAGCTTAATTATTCTGTGATGCATTCATGACTCAGTTTACCAATTGTTGGAGGTTTGTGAATTCAAAATGAGCCTTAGTTGCAATATCAACGTTAACTTTACTATCAATTTTATTCAAACCACCTTGTCTAATAATATCACATTAATCTCCCCCCGGTGCCCGGGACCCACTCCAAATTGTGTTTTTGATCATTTGCAAGACCATTTGCTCTTTTTACAACTGGAAATTCTCCTAGCAAAACCAAGAACATTAAAGCATTCCCTAGAAAATTAATCATAAAAAACTCAGCTATTTAAGATTAAAATGAACAATTGGAGGAAAGCTAAAGCTAAACATCCCAACATTATTCATTTACAGGGAGACATGGTGATGGCAGCAAAATGCTGTGAGGATGCTTGTTGTCAGCAGTGACAGGGAAGCTGGCATTTTTTACTTTGTTTCAGAACACCTAATTCTCTCACTATTGTCATCTCACTAAAATTCAGTTTCTTAGGGGGGAAATGCGTAGCTTATGTAAAATGAAGTTTGATAGTGCACCTGTTTCAAAAATGTTTTCACCATCACTGTCAGGGAATACTTCCTTCAGCTGTGGTCACTCGCATCCTCTGTGCCATTTAAATGGCAAGGTGAGCAAAGAATAGCTGCTGTGGGGAAGTGGATGGGGGGAGTGGGTCACCATGAGATGGAGGCATGCACATGCTAGAGGCGATGCCTGGGTGGCCAATTAGCAAAAAGGAAATAAAGAGTATGTGCCATCAACCAATGACTGCTGGGGGAGGAAAAGAGAGGGACGTTTTTTGGGTCTTTTCCTCTCTCTTCTCCCTTCTCCTCTCCCTCCATTCCTCTTATACTTCTCAGCTATGTCTGTCAACTTGGTGTCCACAGCAAAACTCAGTCAGAATACCCAATGAGGATTACTGAACTGGATCTCCAGAGTTGTGTCTGTGTGTTTATGTATGTAGGGGTGACTGCGTGTGTGTGAGTGTATGTGTGTATCTCACTTGTTTGTGGAATAAAAATGTCCTAGTGTGTCCCCAGACAGACATTTGGCTGTGTCCCCTTGGTCGTAGAGGATTACAAACCCTCCTTTTGCCTCTTCACACTGCTCCACAGTGCTCGATTCCCCTGGCTAATGACCCAGTGAGACACATTCATTCCTTCAAATAGACATCAGATCTTGGCTCAGACCCTGATAGTTCCTCTGTACTGAACAATAAACACCAAGCCCTGATTACCAGGAAACCCAGAAATCTCTTCTTTCTAATTCTCGTTGCACTCATCCTTGTTAATCATTGGTTTCGCAACCAGAAAAAAGTTGTAGAAAGCAGAATTTAAAAGAGGCCTGTTTGTTCTGAGCGTATGACGGTCATGTTTTCTATGTGTAAAGGGACCAACAATCTTATTGCTCCAGAAGGGATAGCTGCTTCTCTTCCAGGTTAATGATTCTGGAAGAGGAGTGTAAAGGATACCTGTGGGAGCCTGTCTATCACTCTCCTTCCCTACATCCTCCATCATCTCACTGTGGCCCTCCAGATATTCAACTGAGCCGATCCTCTCTGATGCCACGCCAAGTCATGAATATGTTGCCTCCAGCAATACAACCCAGTTAATCAAATCATTTTGAAGTGAAATGCTCTGAAAAGGTGGGAAAATAGTCATAGCTGAAGGGTTAATTTTAATGTAGAAAGTCAATATATTTTATAATCTATTTTTTGAACTGGAAACAACTCATAAATTACAGGTAATAATGTACAGTGATCTTATTTAATGCCTTATCGTCCTGGATGTTGCATCACAAGCAAAATGAATGTTAGCTGCTTTGCAATGTCTAAGTTAACTTTCTTAACTAAAGTACTGAAACATATTTTACTGTAAATCAGTAAAACATAGTACTTTGGTTTTGCATAGGTGATCAAAATGTACTTACAAAGATACCAGGCTAACTAATGAGCAGAGTGTGAAAGCATGCAGTCCCGTTCATGTTCGCGTGTTTGGGTGTGTGCTGAGGAGCACAGGCCTGCAGTAGGGGGCTGTTGCTGCTGCTTTCGGGGTCTTTGTGACTCTCTGTGAGGCGAGGTTGACCTTGTGGGGCTCTCCTCTGGGGCTCAGACAAAGCCTGCGCAGGATTATCCACCCTGGGACAAAGTGTGTGATTACCATGAGAAAACAGCCAGCTCTAGCGCCATAGCCAAGGACCGCGAGGCCTGCTGGAGAGGTGGTCCGCCACTCATTAGCCACAGGGTGAGGCCGAATGCAGACGCACACTCGCTGCACTTGGCGCACACAGCAAAAGAAAGCCAAAAAAAAAAAAAGAAGAAAAAAAACAAAACAATGACACAGACACACATAATGACTCACACAGTAATTCATTTGCTCATCTGTAAGTGCACCAAAATATGTTTATATATATGAACTTAGATTTAGGTTTATGAAAGATGGGCTATCATTTTAGTGTATAAGTGACTGACTCATGATATTATTTTGTTTTGATAGCCTTCTTTAAATCCTACACTATTTCATAGTACAATAGCATTCAGACAAAAAATGAAACAATTGTTGAGCTATCTGCTGAGGCTACTGGCCTGCAGTCTGTTGCTTTACAGACACAACACTTTCTAGCTTCCAGCCGTTGTATCAAAGCAGCTTAACACCTTTCTTGCTACCCTAAAATGACAAACAAAAATGTTTGTCATTTTAATGGGTAGCACCACTTTAGTTTCTACACCATGAATGTCAGCATAACTTTCAACATGAATATTTTCATATTTTTGTTCTCATAAGAGAGGGACAAATTTGGTCGTCTTTTTTCTGCTGGCTGATGGGCAGTGAGCTGTAACAGGTGGCGAAGGGGCAAACCTCGTGTACTATTGACCAGGAAATTTAGATTATCTCATTTTACAAAGAAGTTATCTCCACAAATATTATATTGATAAATTTTAACTTGGCATTTGTGGCATTTTGTAAGGTTGTTTTTTTTTTATTTTTTTTCTTTGCTAGTATGTGGGTTTCATAAAACAAGATGTTCCACCTTGGTGTGACAAGCCCAACTAGGACTGCAGAAGTTTTTCAAGGTTTGCATCTTAAGCTCCCAATCAGCGAATTTCTCCACCTCACCACTGAAGAGTCTCCATGTCTACCCTGGATTAAAGAGATGAACTGCTGCTCCTCTGTCTCTTCATCCGTCTCTGTGTCTCCTTGGAGGAGGAGGATGAGAGAAAGATGTCTTTTGTTGGCGAAGAGGCAGACCCACTTGAGTTGAGCTAAAGGGTGCCCGCGAAGGAGGAGGTTTGGGGGAGGAGAGATACAGAAGGCGGGAGGATAAGACACATGATTATTGATGAAGGAGATGTTTTTCAAAGACAGCTACCAGGAAGTATCTCTGTGCACGAGGCTACACTTATGGAGGTATTGTTTTAATTGGGTAGCAGTCCCCGGTCAGCAGGTTAAAAGTTCAAACTGCAGCAACTTTGACCTTTCACCTTTACATGCCTTTTTTCTTTTATTTTCTTTGAATTTTACAACTTTGTGGTATTTCATAGCCCTTTTGTTTGCCCGTTGTGGAGATGCAGCAATGAATACGACGGAGAGGAACGTTGATTTATTTTTCCACTGTGTTGTACTTTGACGTGTTCTTATCCCTCATTTCATCTTCTCTTCATTTATAGCACAGCTCATCTCTGTCTTTCTTGTACTTTCTGTTGCTCTTCTGGTTCGGAGCCTGGGGTGGCAAGCCTGTCATGCTCTGTTTTATCTAAGTCTGCACCAAATCATAGTGCCACAAGTTAACCTGGCTACTCCTATCACTCTACATTAAACTATTGGAGGAATAGCAGAGTTTCTCCTCATTGTAGTAGTCTCTAGTGGCTCCACAAAAGGTCACTTTGACTTTTAATTTCCTTCCTATGAACATGATTCATGATGCAATCTTCTGTGGGAGCTTGTTGATGTTTACATTTGACTTCTAAGAGTGCTAAAATAAATTCAAATGTGATTGGACACATAGCTATTTATTGGAGATGGCTGCCAAGGTGCTATACGATGAAACAGGAATTAGTGAATGTCATGCAAGAGAAATGAATTCTGGTGTGCAGCTCTATAAATATTTGACTCTCCTTCCTCTAGTCCTCACCCTGAGAGGAGGCTGTGCCTAGTCCTGCTCTCCTTACCAGAGGGAACAGGGTGGCAAGTCGTCTGATTAATAGACTTAAAGAGAACATACATCATGTTTTTTAGGAGGCCTAGAAAAAGTTTGGGCCCATCTTACATACCGTGCAGAACATCTTATTCAGCAGTAAATCTGAGCCTTTTTTTCAGTGAAGCATTGCACCAGCATTGCATACCCTGCTTCTTGCAGAATTACTGTGCAGTTGTTTATTTCACTCACTACACGCCTGAAATTTGTTCTCTCACAGTGTCTTCCACTGTGATCAGTTCAGTATTCTTATCAACACCATAACAGAGTGTTATGGTGTTAAAGTACTTAAATACTTTAAGTATAAAGTATTTAAGTACTTTATACTTAAATATTTACTTATTTAAGTATAAAGTACAAAGAGTCTTGTTTTTAAGATATCAGCAAAATAAATAGGCTAACTCAGCAACTACCTTGCTATTTTGGTTATCTGGCAAAATGAGCACTTAAAATGTCTCATGATGTGACTTATCCCAAATCATTCAAGACTCATATAACCTTACCAAAAGTTAATATTGGTAAGGTTAATTTAAAACTTTCTCTCCTTTGTAAATTTTTGCTCAACCCTCTTTTACGTTCAAAGTTGTCTTTTATGTTAACAAACAACATAAGCTTTAAAGTTGCACATGATTTAATTTGTGTGGCTGCTTTGGTTAAATAATAATGATAACTAAACGAATAATACCAAGATAATGTCATTCTTTCACTTGGAATACAATCCCTTATGAATATATTAAAGTTTTTCACATTTTTACTAGGATGGTCACAAATCAGATATCTAATCTTCAGGGATTATTTTTTTTAAATGCATTTACAGAGTAATATCTGCTTTGTCAAAGTGGTTGATTTCACTGTCAGACACTTCTTTAAAATCCCTGCTTTTAAAAAAGTCTCAATCATAGGGAATTTTGGTTGTCCAACACACTTAAAATTGTGTGAGTATCACAGATGGCCTGAGGTCCCTTTCCTGACATGAATCATTTATAACCATCAGGGGTGGAGGTGGCTCCCATTACTTCTTGGTCCTGTTTGTTCTCTTTTTTTTTCTCTCGTATGCACACATGAACCAACATGTATACATTAAATTTCATTTTACTAGAAAGCACTTAGACAACTTTGTTATTATATACTTCAGTCGTTGCAATTGTCTTGCAAAACTTCAAGATTCCACAAGATTATTTCTCTGTGTTTACCACAGTCTTATTTCGTCGTACAGTTTTAGATTTAGACAATAAAATGAACATTATGTTTTGAATTTTCGCCCTGGGATTTTTTATTTTTTATTTTTTACAGCTCTCATAATGTTCAACTTCCATGCCTGAAGTTACATAAACTAAATAATCAAATAAGACATTTGTTTGTATTCAACAGTTTTGAATTCCCCCAGTAAGGGGACGCGGCAAGCTGTTATCCCAAATATCGCTAAACTCAGCACCACCCACCCCACCTTCCTATCCATCAACGCAGCAACCAGTCATGTCTGAAGAAAAGGGATCAGCTCCTTCTGGTGTGTTCCCTTGGCCCATTAAGAGTAGGTCTCCACCCTGGGGCCTTCGGGTATGGCTCTGTGCCCTGACAGAGCAGTCTGAGGGAATGCACACTCCTGCTGAATGTTTTCTAATGGCTCAGAATCGCCTTTAATGAGCTTGAAGTTACTGCGCTCCGTATGGTGCAGATCACCTGGGAAAATCACAATCTGTGCACTTGATGACGAGGCTCGGGTCTGAAACAGACACACTCTCTCTCACACACAAAAGTAAAAGTAAAAGCACACACTAAACTGGCTTTATGCAGCCTCAGCACACTATTGTCCCAGGAGTGAAAGGAGCTGAAGCATGGTCAGTCACGGTTCCTTTAGGGTGTTGCTAGCTGGAGGTCCGCTCTTGTTTGTGTTTGGGTAACTATGTCTAATTTTCTGTTTGTTGTCTTGCAAGCATTGATCAGAGCAGCTTCTTCCACAAGCTTGCTGTGGCAAGCTTTAAACTTATCTTGTTGTTTTTTTTCCCCCAATAGTTACTTTTTTAAAATTTTCTTCCATAAAGTGAAGTGCATCACAATTAGCTGCATTGTTAACAGATTCTCCCACCTGAGCTATGGATCGCTGCAACTCTTCCAGAATTACTTTGAGCATCTTTTCTGTTAGTTTTCTAAATTCTCTCTTTGCCTGGCTTACTAAATTAGGTGGATGTACCGTGCTATTTTTTTCATTAATAAAAGATTTAACAGTGCTTCATAAGTTATCCCAAGGTTGGAATTAGTTTTATAACCTAACACTGTAGAAAGGGCTGAGTACAAAATTCAAACTTCAATTGTCCTTAAAGTCAGCTTATTTAAATCCCATGTTTTATTCATCTTTCCAATGCAGATGTGCTCACGGTCCTGCTTCACACCTGAGTTACATGGTTCCACTTCACAGAGTCTCAGTGGTCAGGTTAGTAGAGCATTGTGAGCCTTGGACCCTAAGTCACCAGTTCTTACTGCCCTGCACAGGGAGTTCTGCTGGACGTAAGGGGAGGGACAGGGTGGCCCCGTTTGACAGCTCAACACACAAGGTCTGCTGGTGACCAAGGGGCCATCTAGGGGGCCTTAACTATACTGCTTTGGATAGTACCACACCCCAGTTCCATCCCCCTGGCCTCAAAGCTGTTGTTCCCTTGTAGAAAAGGGTGTGTTAGCAGAAGAAACCAGGCAAAGACCGGCATGGCTGAGAACAAAAGGCGATCCTTGTGGCCAGCACTGTTCTGCATGGTAGCGGCTGTATTCTTCTCCCCTTTTTTTCTGCCCTCTCTATTCTTTGGTTTAGCTGTCTTTGTGGAAGCATGATGAACGGTTGGGGGGGCAGATATGATGGATGAAACTAGGGGGCATGTATGAGCTGAGCGGGGAGGGACCCACAGGGTAGATCCGTATAGAGGGGCCCAGTGTCGTGCTGCCTGTTTGAGAGGAACGTGCGAGGCGTGGGGTGGGCTTCGAGGCTCAGGTTGGGGTAAAAGCGGTGAAAATCATTCAGAAAATGATGGCAGCCACATTGAAGTTGGTTTGCGTTTCTGTTTGAATAAATAGTTTTTAAGACATCTCTTCTTGCAAGCAGTTAGTGATATAATAGAAAAAGGAGCTTTCC
This sequence comes from Girardinus metallicus, assembly GCA_903067095.1. NCBI lineage: Eukaryota > Metazoa > Chordata > Actinopteri > Cyprinodontiformes > Poeciliidae > Girardinus > Girardinus metallicus. The sequence continues at coordinate 46,182 of CAEGAE010070088.1, read as the reverse complement.
AAAAGGCCAAAACACCTTTACACTAAATGAGATAATCATATCTTAATAGCCCTAGTGGTGCAGGACTAAAACGTGGTAAGTTATACTTGTTGCTAAAATGTGGTTGTTTGAAAATAGTATATTGTATTCACTCCGGTTATATTTGAACCAACGTGCAACACAGAGTAAAAAGAAGAGGTTTTTAAAGAAAGTGAGGCCCAATATGAAGGCGTTAAATTAGTAAGAAAATTTTATTTTAAGTCATATTTGCTACATCTAGCATTAACTGCAGTTAGCACAGTTACTTGATTATGTCAGAAAATGACACAATGTGCGTTGAAAACAAATAATACTGCCCCTTTAAATTACAATAGCTTTTATACTGCTCTGTTTCTGACAATTGCATCAGGTAAAAGGGGTCCAACAAATAAAAAATAGTAGTGATGGAGCCGCAGGTGATTTGTTATTAATTACTTCTGGTTGGTATTATCTACCACGTCCTCGTACCTGCTTAAGATACAAAAGAAAACAGCAATGAAATAGTCGTTGACATAGTTCCACTTTAATATAGATATATAGACCTGCACACATCTAGCAATTACATCCAAATATGTAATATGGGAGATGTTTTGTCATAGAAGTGAAAGGATACTTGCGTGTTATACTGCCTGCTACCCTACTAATGAAACGATGTGTGTAAAAGAAGTGGGTGCTGCTGTATGGCGAGCCCAGTTCTCTGGGGGTGAGGAAGACAGATGAGGGTGCAGAGTTGGGAGGAAGTCACAATATTTCATCATGGACAGTATAGGACCAGAGCTGGATAAATTATTTTAAATATTTATCATACAGCTATTCTCTTCCCAAGAACATGTGATGCCACACATGTGGCAGATGATGTTGTCATCAATTCTGAAAGCTAACTATGGTCTCCTGAATACTTGTCATCTGAGGTGTTTTTTTTTTTTATCACAAATATAAATATATGCTATTACTTTTTAATGGTATACCCAGAAGAATCAGCTCCTTCACTGGCCTTTTTACTGCACCTTGCACTCAGGAATGTCATCTCAGGAAATCAATGAAAGCCCGTGTCACTTCCTTCTCCCACTGTCCACCTTGCAGTGTGGAATGTCCTAATCCATAGAGAAACAGAGAAAGGTTCACATAACTCTAGGAAATGTCAGAGCTAATGCTGCTCTGACATTTCATCAATTTGCATGAAAAAGCCCCCTTCTCCTTTTTCTGACATGGTTTTATTTGGGAACGTCTTGGTACTTAAGAGGCTATTGCACTGATACATTTTAGTGTCAAGTGTGCCCCTTTTTGTTGCCAGCAAAATAAGCATTTGCAACTCCTTTCTTTTGTAACCCAATTTTTTTTAAATCTTGTTTGTTTTTGTTTTGTTTTTTTGCTTATTGTTAAGTTCACTGAAAAAAGCTGCAGGTTCAGCTGTAAATGTAGAAACCTCTGCCCATTCCTACTTTAGTCCATTATATTAACTGGAGCCCTTTGCTGACCCTACCAACCACCTGCGACATGACAAAATTCTCCTATGTCAGCCTTTCACATTTTTTCCAACTAAGAAAGATACCAAATCTCCTCCTGTTCCATCAAAATTAGGAGAAGACATAAAGAGAAAATCTGCCCAGACGTCAATCTTCAGCCCATCATCCCTATCATGAACTGGCAACCTGCTGGCATTCCTATGGAGGCCCGGGGATCAGTGTCTAGCAGCATGCTGTCTGTCCAAAGCAGGCAGGCTGGTGGCTGTCACCCAGTGCCCAGAGAGAGACATCCTCTTAAGGCTGGAACAAAGGTGGCTGGTCCTCAGGGATTACCCATTAGCATTCTAGTTTGTGTGTTTAACACTGGCCTGAATGGAGAGGACAAGAGCCAACACCCTGGCCTATTCTTAGCCAGGGAAGTGTTACTGTTACAGCTGCTAATGCTGCTCTGACTTATGCATAAATACATGTATATAAAGAAATTATAATTCCCTTGATCTACTGATATGATCATTTTTGATGGAATGTTATACAGACATATACAACTAGTCTGACTATAAATTTATAAATAGTTAGTATATATACAGATAGAGAGCTCAGGCATGCAAATAAAGGTCAAATCTCTTGCAACTAAAACTTTTCAGAACCTATGTTGAAGTCCAATAAAATTTTCACATCCTCTATATTCATGCCATCTGAACATCTCCATTCTTGCTTCATGAGATGTCATCTACCCAAATGTAGCAGAATTAACTATTCCCGCTTTAGTCTGTTTGTTAAAAAGCTTAGATTTTGCTTACTGGTGGTGGAAATCCACACTTCATTCCTCAGCGGTGCTTCATTTTTAGTGTAAAAAAATATACCACCAGATATCAGGTTAAAAGTATATTTTTATATGTTTACTTACAATTACTATAGCATGCTGATAAATTAGAGGGACACATATATGTAGGAACAAAAACAATCTTAAATTCACAGATTAACAGGTTAAAAGTTGATGTTTCATTTTTGAATTTCTGCTTAAAGATTAAAAACAGTTTTTGAAAGCAGATGAAGTAGATGTTTATAGTGTGTTTCTAAAAGTTGACGTAAGTTATCAGTGCCACAAGGCAACCATAGTTCTTCTTTTTCCATGTGTTAGCTCAATTATGTGGAAAGCATGCATGAAATCTGAAATTTAATTTGTGTTGTTGTGAGCATGTGTAACTGTGATTGTGTGAAACGTCCATCTCTCCCTGCCACTGCTGTGTGTGATTATGTGCTCAGCCCTGCTGGCTGGCGGCTGATAATAACACAAGAGGCCGTATTTCATGAATCTCTTAGTCGAGGAGATTCCCACCGTGCTCAGCATGTCTGGGCTCTGTGTGTTTTTGGGGTTGCACGCGTGACTCCGCCAGCTGTTCTATTCTCCGGTTGGCCCCCTCAACTCTACCCGGCCCTCGTCCCTTGCCGACCCCCTCCTTCCCTCGGAGGCCTGCTCTTCATCTGATAAGGGTCGTACTGCCCAAACCCTCAGCAGAGCTCCTCGGAGCCGCTTAGAGCTGCTCCATGCTTACAATACACCCTCCTTCCTCTCCATCCTCACACAATTTACATGTGAAAACCCTGGGTCTTATCTCCAGCTCACTGGAGCAATGGCTCGACAGCCTAGTTAGAGTGTGTGTTGGTATATGTATGCGTGAGGGGCCTTGAAAGAGCTGAGTGAGTATAAGCAAAGTGAATGGAGAAGTCATGTGCCCAGAACTATATGTATTTTCAGCCTTTGCTGAGTTTAGTTACTTTTTCTTAATAGAAAACACATGAAAATATTAATTTCACAGTCACTTCAAGAAGCCAATGGGACATTGGGCAGCTTTATCAAACTTGCACCGCATCTGAAGGATAAAGACATTGACAATGAAAAACAGAAGCCTCTCAAGAGACAAAAATTGTCTCTTTATACTGTATCTTTTTGGAATATGGCCATGCAGACTGTTAACAACATTCATATTAATAATTTATTTAATAAAGTGGCTCTCAAAAGTTTTCAGAACCATAATAAATAATTTTTATTTGTTTTCAACATATAGTGGGACATTCGTCCTGTAAAAATTCATCCCACAGCAAACATGTCTTTTAAAAGAAAGAGAAAAGTGCAGTAACTGACTCTTAAACTATAGTACTTTGTAGAAACCCCTTATGATTTAGCTTTCAGTCTAGGAAGGATACTGTTCAGCATCCAGCATCTTGACTGTAATATTTGTTCTCCACAAATATTACTCCACGAGTTTGTTCTCCATGAGTTTGAGACGTCATCTCTTGTCCACGGTCCCTTTTCAGGTGGCCCCACACATTTTCTACAGAATTTAGCTAAGGACATTGGCCATCAGTTCTTGTGCTTTAAGTTTCCTCTCATGAAGTCATTGGTTTGTGGATTTGAATGCATACTTGAAGGTACTTATATCCATCCATCCATTTTCTGTATACCCTTGTCCCTAGTGGGGTTGGGAGGGGTGCTGGTGCCTATCTCCAGCCACGTTCTGGGCGAGAGGCGAGGTACACCCTGGACAGGTCGCCAGTCTGTCGCAGGGCACTTATATGCTACCGAATACAATTTGTCTTGATCTTCAGTTTTCTAGAAGTCACTAAATGGTATTCATAACTACATGTACCATAGTAAAAACCTTAGTTATCCCACATTAGATGCATTATCATCTAATGCGGGAATGGTGGGATTTTGGTGATCTATAGTTTTCAATTTTAACTTTGAATTATGGTCAGTAGGTTAGGTTTAGACTATAAAGTCTGGATGGTGTCAGACCCAGAATCCTGAAGAACTGTGAACCAGCTACATGGCATTCTGCAGCACCTTTTCAACCTTAGCCTGACCCACTCGAAGGTTCCAGTTCTGTGGAAGACATCTTGATCTGTCTTGATCCAGTACCTTAGAATGCTTGCGCATCAGTCTTCAACTCCTTTAAACCTGTCCCCATGACTTACTTTGCTTACTACACTATGACCGTCTCAGAGGGACTAGTATTGACCCACCTTAGTAAGCAAAAAAATACCTTTCAGGACCTGCTGCAGTTTACTTATGGCCATGGAGTTGAAGTTCAAGACAACATCATGCATCAGCTTTAATAAACGTACTGTATAACCACTGTTGCTCATTAGCTTCTCTAATTATGTATGACTGTCTTTATGGTGCATATATAGTGGAGTGGATTTTTGGTATCATTTTTCCAACTGATATCTGATACCATTTGTACAACCAAATCATTTTAATCCTTTCTAAACAATCTGAAAACTGTGGCTTTAAGATAAAAGGTGAAAACGAGCAAATGTCAGGAAAGTCCAATTAGGAAAGTTGAGCCTTATTGGCAGGACTATAATTGATGGCAGGCGGGAAGCCAAAAAGACTGAATGCTGGAAGCGAACCAAAAGGAGATCAATTTAACTATCAATGTGCACACTTTTGCAACCGGGTTATTGCACCTTTTATATTATCTCCTTTTCTCCTTCTGGCTCTGATTGGTTGTTTGTGTAAGTGGTATATTTCTGCAGATGACAATATGACCAAAGGGAAAAGGTAGAGGAGGTCAGTTTTTACAGATCATCTGTTTCATATTATTCTGTCATGGCATAGTGACAGTTTTAACAGATATGTCAAAAAAATATATAAATTTTACAAAAAAAAAAAAACTACCGCAATTTGAAGGATAGAAATAATTCTTATCTTGGTGATTCTCACCTTATCTTGGTTTATCATTGCTTCTGTTTTACATTAGTGCTCTTTGCACTAACATAACATAACATGACATTCATGAAGCATGATTGACCAATAGGCTATACTTGCAGTATAGCACGATTCCCATCCTGCTTGTGCACCAGCTGCCATACAGAAAAAGTGTGCAACAGGCAGAGTAAGAAGTGTGCAGGCTTTTAATTAAAGTCTGTGTAGTTAAGGGCTCAAGCTAAGCAAACATGGGCCTCCAGCATCAGAGTTTAAGATGAGGTAAAGAAGAATGCAGTGTCCAGAAAAGGCTGGTTAATTTTAGAAAATGGAGGAGGGGGTATAAAGGGGATGAAAATGAGTTATGTGCTTGGGTGAAAGGGTAAAACAGGATGAGCAGGCTGGAATAAAAGGTTCGAATAAAGTGATGTTCAGATAGAGTAATGGGAAACCCAAGCAAAGGGAACAAGAAGGGAAGTCAAAGATGGTATCATGTTATCTGATGTGTCATAATGTGACGCGGATATTAGGGTGGGAATGGCAAAATGAGATGGAAGGTTATAAGGGGATCATTACAATGCAAATTTGAGGCGGCTGCTAAGTGCTGTTTTATTCTAAACTGAATTTGAGACACATGGAGCAGCTGTTTACCCTCAATGTTATACATCAGAACACACATTTAAAGTCAAATGGTTGAAAAAACTGCTTAATAGACACTGTCCCTTTAAAAGCAAAGCAAACAATGGATAAAATGTTCAAAAACACATGTGCTAAACATCCAAAAACATCCAAGACAGGCATCCCTTTGACATCCTGCTTTACTGAACTGTGTCCTGAATGGTGACCTAGTGACATCTATTGGAAAATTTTGGAACTGCATGCCCTTGGTTAAGCCACCCAAACCAGTCTATAAATAAAAAAGAAAATCACTTTTTGTCTTCATTTACTTTCTATTGGATATCCCATTTTACATGCTCCCTAATTAGACTGAATACAAGAAATGTTTTCTACCATTTCAGTACTGTTTAACTGCTTTAGTCACAAAGCACTTCATTTCTCTCTCCCTGACATGGAGGAAACAGTAATGGTACTGGGGAATATGGAGTCTGTTCTGAGGGGGTTTCTTTGATCATATAAAACTTTTCTTGTGCACACAAAAAGCTTTGAAACTACATCTCTATTAATAATGTGTATCTGAATTTGCTCAATTTGAGCTTGTAGATGTTAGATGTGTTTGGGCAAGCTGATTCTGTGAAATCTACATGTTGTTGATCTGCTTACAAAGTGTAAGTTGTGCAGATTTTTTGAAATTTTATTTGATAATTAAAATATAAGTTGATAAACTCTCCTTGTGTCTACACTTCAACTGAGTAGTTAGAATCTAACATATTTTTGAGTAATTAAATTGCTTAATTGAACTAAAATTATCTGTACCAGAACAGATCTGCAGGCTTGTCCACCCAGAACCTTCTAGTTGCGAGGCAATAATGTCAGCAATCATCATGCAGCACTTGCTCATGAGCTTTTATTTACAAATCCTAAACCTCCTATTTTCTGACTGTGTAAATAGGATGTGATTCAGTCACACAAGTGGTAGTTCTTTTAGCCACACTTCAATGTCAGAGGCAGGAGAGCCTCCTATTGAAGCAAAGCAGACGTTGGCGTCCTTACGTTATGTCTGGAAATGTTGTAACAAAATGTCTACACTCTCTTTTAAAGTTGTTGAAATAGATTTTTTTTTTTTTTTTACCAGCTGTGTTATATATCTGCTACTAATGTAATCAACATTATTATGAATACTTAGAACCCCCACTAAAACATCTAGCCAAATTATGTTAATGCTGACATCACTTTTGCCATCCAGTATTTTCAAGAACTACTGTAGTCGGTTCTAGCAGCTGTGTTCAGATTTTCTATCCATCTCTTTCTTGTTCTTTTTATCTGGATGCTGGTTTGAGTGCAAATAAGCAAAAGCGGTATTGCACTTCAGAGTCTAAACTTTGACAACCCTTTTTCTAATCGGTCTCTATTTATTACTAGAGCTTTATCACACTGTTTATGGACTATTTAGTATCTTAAATACATGCTTCTAAGCTATTGGTCAAGAGAAGAGCCTGACCAACAACCAATAAGAAATTTATTTTGACAGTAGAAAAAAAGAAATAACTCAGGATATGAATCGGAAATTTGTTTTACTTAAAATGTACACACTACATAGAACAAAGAAATCATGAAAGAAAACTTCACAGATCTGGGATTTGTGTGGATAGATAAAGTTAGGTCTAAAAATCAGAAATAAAAAAAGGACTTGATCACAACAAAATCTCAAATCTAAACAGAGATCAACGCTGATGGGAATTCGACCTGAGACTCATGTCCAGTTTCACCCAATCAAACATTTGCAGTTGTTCTGGTGAAAAAATTACAAACGCATAGTTTTTCTTTTATTGGTAAGCTTTCAGTATTCATATCTTTGGTTTCATTTACTTTTGTAACAGAAATAATTGCATTATCTAACAGGTAGATACAAATGAGACCTAGAAGATCTTACAACACAATCATATTTTACTTCACATAAGTAGTGTTCTGTTTTAAATATATTGGTTTGTTTTGTCTTTTGTGCACAATTTCTTAAAATGTGCATTTCAGTCTAATGTCTTTTCTACCTCACACCCAGCTGTTCTTATGGACATGGATTCCAAATTTGAAATAAAAGAAAAAGGTAGTATAGAATCTAACAGTTGCTTGTGTTATTACTTGTTCCATCCTTGAAATGGAGGGGAAAAAATAAATTGTACCGATGGCTAAAATGTTCAACTCAAGCTGGGATGTGACAATTTAATTTGTATCTAAATCAATGAGAAAAAAAATACAGAACTTTTTTCTATTTTAAAAATTCATACTTTTTCTATTAAAAAAATCAAATAAGTAATAACATGTTTTGTCAAACCACATTTCCCCCTTTGCATGCTTATGGAATATAAAGCAGATTGCGTATGAACCCTGTTGGTCTTACAGGTTCCAAACGTCTCGGTTCTTCTGCTTAGAGGAATGATTTTAGAACATCAAGTACAAACATTGTGTCCTAAAGCATAGGTGGTCCTATTACATATTCTTATTGGTATTTAACTAAATGGCAAGATGAGACACAAAGGAAAACATTTAATGAGTAAAAAGAAAAAAAGCCTAAGCTGATCTGTTTAAAATTGTTTCAAATAAGCAGCAAGTATTAGCTTGTGTCTGTATGTCTCATATGATGGTTCATTTGATGAACTGGGAATTTAAGCTACATCTAATTTAATTATATTTTAAATGTAAATAGACACATTGTGGAGTATTTTAAAATACAGCAAAACTCATCCTATGCTAATCAGAAGTGTACCACAACAAAGATGAGCAGTTGATTTCTTGTTTGTAGTCTACAGTATATTCACTGGTAAGTATAATAGATAAAATGTCTGAATTAACACCAACTGAACACTGTGAAATGAAATTAATCTATCATGCCAGCAGAGGGAACCAGCACACAGGAGAAATGCTGGAGCTTCAGCAGGCTGAAGTGAAGGCAGCCAGTTTTGGACCCTTTTGAAGTTGATTAACTCCACTGAATCTTTTCCAAAGGGTCTTTATTTAGGGCTGTCCTTTAGTCTTTGACAGCTCTCTATGCCTGGATTAGTGAGTCCAGCTGTTTGACCTTCCAAAGTCTGATCAGTCTACATGACAGGGGCTACAGCTGGTCTGACTCCTCCGTAGGGCTGGGACCCGTCTGCGAGTCCGGGGGAAGCATCCTGGGAGGTGGGGATGCAGAGTCAGGCGATGTGCAATGGCTCAGACCATCCTGCAGACTGTCGTACTGAGGAAGATTTCCCTCTGAAGAAAGTTCGCAGTCTTTGACGTAAGGTGGAGGGGGAAGATCAAACCAAGGAGGCCGACTAGGGAAAAACAAAGCACATTGAGACTTTACAAAGCAATTACATAGAGTGCCTTGTAAAAGTTTTCATATGACATCAACTTTTTCATATTGTCTCACATTATAACCTCAAACTTCAATTAAGTTTTGCAAATACAAATAAAAAGTACCAAATAAAAGGGAAGTGAAAGAAAAATGACACATGGTTTTCAAAATCTATTTCAATTACTTACATGAAAATAATGGTGTGTATATGTATTTACCTCCCTTTACTGATACCTGTAAACAACATCTAATCGAACTGAACAGTGAGTGTTAATCAGAGAAGGAGTCAAGGTCCATTGTGGCTCCGGACTCAGTTATGAACGCCACAAATCTGCTCTTTGTGAAAGAGTGGCAAGAAGAAAGTGATTGTTGAAAATAGCTGTAAGAATTATTTTTTGGATTTTGCTACATATAAGGTACACATCATATATGAGAAGGTTGTGTGGTCAACTGAGAGCATATTTTGTGTCAGTACAAATACACACATTATCTGTTTTTATTTTCAGATATTTTTTAATGATAAATACATTGTTACATTTTCTTGTGAAAGATTTTGAGAATCTTCCTCATCCTTTGCTCCACTTTACAACTATACAATACTTTGTGTTAGTCTGTACACAAAATCCCAAGAAAAACTGTATCATTTGTGGTTAGAAAATATGTAATAAAACTTCAGCAGGTGTGAAAACTTGTCAAATCACTATGTAAATTAAACAAGAGGTGCTTTTTTATACTAACAGAAAGTAGGAATAAGTAAAAAAATTGTATGTCAGGAAAATATTTTAGGAAACCTTAATCTTGTAAAACTTTTTTTTTTTTGCTCAAATATCAGCCCTCAAATAAACAGGTTATATAAACCTGTTTATTTGAGGGGTAGGCACGAAAGATTTAGACATAGAGGCAACAGCAAGATGAGCTGTGGAGATGAAGAGCTGGGAGGAACAGAGACAGGCTATATAAGTCTGTTTATTCGGCTTATGTAGTCGAATAAACTACATAATAGGCTAGTTGTACTTTACAACAGGCGAGTTGTCTGTTGTATTTTACTTAAGCAGATCTTAAAGTGCAAAATGCTAAGAAAGTTCATTTACCTGACATCCAGAACTGATTCAGAGTATGAAGGAGGCGAGTCTAAGGACACTGAGGAGGGATACATGGCCCCAGACAGCAGATGCAAAGCTTGAGGAGTTGCAGTGTACTGGCCCGCAGCATTGCTGGAGCCGGGGCTGAGACCCAGACTTCTGGCATTAGCGTGACCTCGGTCCAGGATGACCAGTCGGGACAGCAGAAGGGGCTGGTGGTGATGCGTGCTCCCCCTTACGCTCCTGGGCAACAGGACGCTCCGTTTCCTCTGGTGATGAAGCACCAAGGCCAACAGGGCCACCACCAGGACGAAGATGATGGCGCTGCCGATGACACCGTATGTGATGCTGGGGTAATAGCGCAGACTATGGTCCAGTGTCACAAAGCCAGGAGCTTCTGTGTGGAAGAAAAAGGAGAAGAGAAAACAGATGATAGGGTGTGTTGCTTGATATAAACAGGGATGCTGAGGGGTAGGAAGGAAGGATTTAGATACAGAGGCTGAGGAAACAGGAAGATGAGCCGTGGAGATGAAGAACCGGGTGGAACAGAGACAGAAGCGAAGGAGACAGCCGTGAATACAAAGCAGTAAATTGTTTTCACAATCATTTTGAAATATATTCCGTGTGATTTAATAACAAAAGCCCCTCTTGGAGATGAGAGGTGAGGCCCAATGAGCTCTATGAGACATAAAGGACAAGTCATGGATCACTGCTAAGACTTGTTGAGGGCTAATATGAAGGAACCAGAACAGAGACAGAAAGTAAATGAGTCTTTGTGAGGACAAAACCACCCTTAGCACTCCGATATCAAATCCAACTTGCTCCGCATCAACGATGAGAGAAGGCCTGCAAAACACCAGCAGCTGTCACACATCACCATGTTTGTCACAGTCACATAAGGACTCTGAAAAACACTTGGAAGTGCAGGGAACTTATTGGCCACAATGAAAGCTTGGGCTAAGAGGAACAAACTCAGAGCGAGCCAAACTACTAGCTTAAAGGAGGAGAGGGACGACTATAAAGCCAGAGAGCACTGGAGCTTATTATCCTGGATAGGATGAGGGAATAGCACTTAAACATTTCCACTGACTGATATTACAGTGAGAGAATTTCAATCAGGCACTTGGAATGGGGCTCGTGTAAATGGTGTTTCAGCTTATCAGCCGACACCACTGTTGTATTAAGCAGAGAAGAAGAGCGAAGGGAAGGAATCTTATTTATTACAGAGCTGCAGAAAGCATGTGCTAATGAGGAACGAGCTACATAAAAGTATTTTACAGTTGCCGTTTCACTTCAAATTAAACTTCTGCCTCAGGGGACTGCGAACATCAAACGTCTGTACGTCACATAAAAAAAAGCTTAAAAACACTCTAAGGGAGGCTTTCTAAGCTTCGTCTTCCAGGCTTCTGTGGTGCTACTTAAAAGTTCATGTGCATCGCCTGAAACATAAACCAGTCTCTGTCTACCAGCCATCAAGCAGGCAGTTGAGGATATTACCCAGAATGCTTGCCAGGAAATGACCATTACAGAAAATCTCAAGTTTAAATCAGTGGCCTGAAAAACACTTCCATCTGGTGGGATTTGATAGCAAAAAATTGCAAGAAGGAAGCCATCTTGCAGCTTTTTGAATCATCCCAGGCATGGATACACTTATGGGCTTATAAATAAAATGACGTTTGAACCAGTTCCACATTTAAAGAACAGAGAGAACAGGGAAAACAAAATAAAGCAGACCAATGTGACTCATTTTGATCCACTTTGTCACTTTGAAGGCTTTTGAAGGTAGTATACTGTTTGTTTATGCACTGGGGCTCAAATCATGCACATGGAGTTTCCAAAAAACCTTTAATGTAGTGCAAATATATGCAAAACCAAGCTGCTATTCGCTTTATGCATTTCATTCCACATGGACAACTGAAGACACCGATCCACATGATTTATGGAAATGGACATGTATAATAAATTTTTTTTTGCTTACCCAATCTTTAATTTTCCAAAGCAAATTGTTGACACCAAGGTAAAATGAGCTGAAAGTTTTAAAAATACAATACATAAAGCTTATGTTAATGTTCATCGATAAAATGTAATCTAGAAGCAGATCATTTTAAGTAAACCACACTGAGGTCAAATATTGATAAGCAATTTAATCAGCTTCAATAATTTTATATTTTACTGTTACAACTAGTGAAAGTATTTCACATTTTTAAATGGTTCTTCCATTTGATTGAGCAAACTAGCTTCATTACTTTAGGAGAAATACCCCAAATGGTTGAGTTCCTGTCACTGATTTATATATCTCTCACTTTCCTGTATAAGAGAACTGTAATTGGCTCCATCTTTCTGAGCTGGGCAACAGCATATTCCTGTACTGAAATTGCAATCATTTTATTATGTTAATGTTACTTTGGTTTGTTAATCATTACAAAACATGCATTAGTTTTATTGGTAATAAATAAAGCTGCTTCTTAATATTAGTTACAAATTCTTGCTGATTAAATAAAATTTAATCGGTCTAAATTGGTCGGACATACACAGATATATTTCTTACGCTGACATAAAGGTTGCTAAAAGGAAAAGTAGAAAATAAAGATGTCAGATTTTTGTCATTTCAATAGATTACGAGTGATTTGTTTGTGAATATGTACAAATGCTATTAAACTGTCACTAAACGCCTGATGCAATTGCTGAGATCTGTCTTGAAAGAAAGAGTCTATTTCAATGAGAGCTTTCTTTATCTTGATAAATGAAGAATATGTATGTTACACGTTTTTTTTCTGAGAGTACAATGCGGAAAAACAAGCACTCTTACAAATGATAAATTTTGATTTTCTGTGTTTTCCTTTCCTTTTAGACACCACAGTGCTTATTTCCTCTGTCTGTCTGACCTTGAGGGCCACAGGGAGCTTCTTCAGTGTGAGTAACTGTTTTCGCACACATTGTTGAATACCTACCAACAACTATCCTGGCATACAGCCTTTGTAATGTACCACAGTAGTCAGGGGGCCCATGCCTTAATTAAATTTAATCTAATTCAGATGCTCCACCCGCATGCTGTCCCAACCAAAGGAAGAAATAACAGCCAATAAAAGAAGCCCCACAGGTCCCTCCCTTGTGATTTAAAATTGGTCGGTCCTTCATGCTACCAATTAATCACACGCTGAACTCTCAGCAGAGAAAGGCCAAAACAAAGAGGAATTATTCACATAATTACCTAGCAGAGGAAAAAAGAAAAACACAAAACAAAAAGCTAAAATAAAGGGATCCCACCATTGCCAACCTATGCTGCTTTCAAGATTCAGCGAAGTCCTCTGGGAGCAATGAGAAACGCACACAAAGGAATCTCATAATGCTATAACGTGAACAATGGGAGCATCTTCGAAAAGATTTGTGATGGAGCCCTGAAAGCCTGCCGCAAATGACACATTGACTGAAAAGACAGGCGGCAAAAGAAAAAGGGTGGAGACAGGCGCAGGCCCCGCTTTTCTGTCAGAGGAGAGGGGGGTCCCAGAAGTCTCTGGCCCCCTGCTATGTCTGTGATTGAGTTTTGGAATCTGTCTTTAACCATGTTAGTTCTAGCAGAAAAAGACAAGCTGTAAGGATTATATGCAGAAAAAAAAGTGAGGGATTTTAAAAACAGCAACGGTGTCTCTAATTAGGTGGGGGAATAACATTTTGTTTTTCAAAATATTTGCTGCTAAAAAGACTTTATGTATTTTCCTTTTTCCAGACTTGTACTAGTCTTTTGTTCATTTTTTGCTGAAAATCTCTTGTGTCTATGTGTTTGTGTGACCGTGTTTTTTAATCTTACCTGTTTTTATCTTTCTTTTGCCTGAAACTGTACCTTCAGCTTTTATGGTTTGAACATGTTTCACTTCTTCTCTCTCTGCACCAATCACAATCTTTCACCTTCTATTTATAGTTTATGTACTTGCTCAAAGATTTTGTTTCAGAACTTTAGTATATTTGGAATTTTTTTTGTTCCTTATACCTATGGTACTTTGGATGTCCTGTTCAATCTTTTTGTTTTAAACTCTAAGCTTAAATTACACCAAATCCCTAACCGGGACCTTCAGGAATGTGTTTAAAGCTCACAAACTTGGTATTTAACAATTTGAATTGTAAACCCTTGCTGTCGGGTACCTCCAAACTGAATTACACTAATGAATGACTTCACACATCAAAGTCTCGGAAGACTAAACTGATCAAAGATGCTGGGCACATGAAAGAATATGAGCAGGGCAAAAAAAAAAAAAAATGCACATAACTCGAGTGCAATATTCTTCTGATGTATGCTAATATTCCATCACTTTTGATGATCAGATATGTAGTTGCTACAATGAAATACTATACAGGAATAACTGTTTTTAGTACTGAATGATATAATTAATTAAGGGGAAGTTCAACATCCAGCTTTGGCATTAAGCTCCTAAAAACACTGAACATCCATTAAGTTAGTTTTACACAATCTGAAAAGATACTGTTCATTAGTCAAAGATAAACACATTCCTCATTCTCTTAACACATACTCTGTGCTGCAACATAAAAACAAATATTTTACAGAGCCCAGCTGTTTGGAAAAAGTAAGCCTCCATGTTGACCTTTTTCCAGCTGAAAGTATATAAAATCCACAAAGTACTTCTGATGTAAGCAAATGATAACTACTTAGTCACAAAACAGCAAACTTTACATAAATATTTGTTGAAATACATACCTGAAAGTAACAGGTAAAATAGGAAAAACTAGTAGATAAGACGTTTCAACTAGTGATGTCCTGATCCGATCAATAGTATTGTGTTTAGTTGATCAGTATCAGAGTCCATGACAAAACTGAGACTTCTTGTTGGTGTGCAGTAGTCTGTTCACTACAAACTTGTTGTTTTCAATTACACTGCTCATAAATTTATATTGCAGGTTGTACCTGTTATTTTGTTAAACTAACAAATCTGAAATTTTGTGCTCTTTAAAATGAGGTTAAGAGTGACAGAAAGACAGTGTTTACAACTCCACCTTCCTGTCTGAGTGTTTTTAAAACACTGAACTGCTCTGCACGTCTTTCCCAGACAGCTGTGTGTGTGGGAGAGAACAGATAAAAGAACGTAACAACAATGTACAATCTTCAAAACAAAAAGTTAAACTTCTGATATAGGGCACCATCATGATTTACTGGAAAAGAATCAAACTACTAGACAAACTGTCAATGAGGCATGTCAAAGCAGAGAAAAACTTACCAACATTAGCTTAACTCTTCAGGAAATGTATTATATTATATTACTAAATACTTTGATTTAATACATAGAGCAAGACATACATGTTAAAACCACATCTTAATCTGCTTAACCCTGTGTCGGTATGAGAGAATCTTCAGCCTAACAATGCTTAGCCTCGTGTTGGATATTCTTCTTTTGAATTCTAATGTTGTTAATAACGATGTTATCACCACCTGCTGGTACTGCAAATGTTTAACAAGTTTTATTAAAAACGTTATTCTTAAAAAAATAAAGGCCTAGAGGTAATGCTAAACTAAGATTCGAAGAATATATATTTGTACATTGCTTTGTTTTTGACTGACTAGAAAAAAACATTAGCAGGTGCCTAATCTTAAAGGACTTGCTATGAGGGAAAATCCTAGGTTAAGCATACATGTGCCTCTGATCTGCCAGCTAGTCATTTAGTGTAATTGGGGCAGCACAGATGCACTTAGGTTCCTCATTAACAACCTCACGCTGCAGTTCTCCCTGTGACAACGCCACCTCTCCCACTGCATCCATACTGTATTCATAAACTCCCAAACCTTTCATATGTGGAGGCTTGTGGGAGAGGCGCAGCCTTTCAAACAGGCCACTTTAATTACATCAGAGTGCCATCTCCCCACATCCCTCGTCTACCCTCTTTCGCCTCCACTCCACGGCTCCCAGTGCGTTTTGTCCCCCTCTTGTTTCTCCTCTGTTGTTACCCGCACCCTCTTCTCGGCTCTATCGCTCTCTTCTCTCCTCTTCACTCTCTGTTTCACAGCATTCACCTCTTCATTTTGTTCTGTTGTCCTGGAGATGACATGTACCTTGCCGTTAATTCCCCATCCAATAAATATATGGATGGGGAATTAACTATCTGTGATCAGAAATAGTCTTTCCAGTAGATTTTAGATTTTGTCTTTTACCTTGTGACTTCACCAATACAAAGCCTTGTAAGTAGATGTGAACCGATTGCTGTTTGTGGCTGGTCGCCGATCTTTAAAAAGCCTGATTTTGGCCAAAACCTTTTTTTTCTTTCTTTTCTATCTGAAATGTCGCTAAATATAGCAAGAAAGTTACTGAGTTGGGTGACTATTGTTAACTGCAAACATGCAGACATGATCTGGTCTGATAAATACAATTAGCAAATTGCAACAGTAAAACACTTTTGGAGAATTCTGCATTGCTTTACATATATTTTGTACATTGCCTGTGTCTGGTGCTGGTGGGGACGGAGCTTTCAGTAAAACTGAAAAAAAGAATCTGAGGTCCACTATGTCAAGACAGGCTTTACAGTCTTGCCATATTGTCCATTGAAAGCCAGTTGGCTAAACTTCGAGGACATAATCAGTCACTTTATTAGAAAGAATGCTCGGCGCTGGAGTCTTGGTGAGTCAGGCTGAGCGGGCGCCAGATAGCTGTCAAATGGCATACTATAAGAAAACATTTGTGTTTGCAGTGGTTGTTTGTTCTAATCTTGTTAAAAAATTTGCTGTTTTCACTACTTTTAGATGATAATGTTAGCTTATTTTAATTTAGCTTGATTGTAAAATTAAGCTTATGTTACAATTTTATCAACGTTATACAGCTATAAATGCGTATGTGTAGGTTTTTTTTTTATCTTTCAAGAACTTGTGTTTTCAATTTCTTCAATAAACATTTTTAATGATGCTTCAAATAGTGAATTGCAAACTGTATGCAAATTGTTGCATGTTAGAGTTTAGATTTAAGACCCTGGGCTGACCCGATCCCAACTCGAAACTGGAGCCAGGTCGCGCCAAAATTTGCTCGATGGACAGGTCCAGTTCGATCCTCTGTGGCACGTTTCATTAGCCAATAATACATGCAATATAGAGAAAACCAAGGGAGAATGCACAATATAAAGTTGTATTGATATTAAATTGCATGTACAATTCACTAGCAGTAAATATTGTGCCAGTACAAGCTTCCTTTGGTTCAATGTTGGAGCAAAGGAACAAGACAGTAGCAAGCCTATAAAGGTGAAACTTGACAAAATTAGGACAAGTTCACAAGAGCGAACTACTGTATACATTAACATGCTACAGTCCCAGCAACACAATAAAAACACACAGAAGGAAAAAAAAACTAACAAACCAGAGACCAGGAGAAAAAAATTCACACATCAATAGTGCTAGTTGAAATATCTTACACACAGCTTCCTGAAACTTAACTTCACAGTTTCTGCTCCAAAAACCTGCTACAAGAGGCTGAGTAATACAGACCCCCACTGTGTGCTTTGCTCAGTAACAGGAACACACTCGTTTCTGCATGAACGTCTGTGTGCCATCCTTCCCAGACCCGACAGATGCTTCTTTTTCTTTAAAAGGAGAAATGAAAGTAACCATCTGAGTCTTCGTAATGACTCAGACTTTTTTCCAAAACCCCAGCAGTTCCTTTTCCTGCCATGCAGACTAATACCGAAGACTGAGAATGGCCATGAGGGATCACTGTTTTTTGTATACATAAACACCCACTATTATAATGATAAAGGGAATATGAGTAAAATGAGAATAGAATCCAGTTGAAAGGAGCCGATTGAGGATGCACTCATAAATATCCAACAACACCGATTTGTTTGTGTGGCTGCATGTTAAAATCCTCCACTCTTTTAAAAAACATCCTCGAAAGGCCAAAGGGATTTACATTATAATCTAAGACAGCCCACAGCAATAACATGGAAAGTTTTCATATCAAAATCACTAAAAATATGCACTAGCAGGAATTTTAGGAAAGCAGAAATCTACTGAGAGAGGCCACACACAAGATCAGAGAACAACTTACTCCCACTGAAGCAAAGCTAAGGCCTTTGCAGACGCACAATGGACGATTGAGCATGCAGTGCTTAATACAAGAACGAAGCTTTCTTTTGTCTGTTGTTCATCAAATGATGATGCAGATGAACAGCAGACTAGCCGTTGGGCTGCTGAGATACAAGATCCTTTTTGTTGTTGGAACAAGCTCCTATGTCTCGTTTGGCTACCTGCCATAGAAAAAGCTAATCAACTGCTGTCAGATTAGGCCCACCTGAAGGTGAACCGGCAAAATAAGATGAAAAGAAAATGAGCTGAAAGAAAGAGCCATCATTTGATAAATGCCACACTTAACACACTTCTGAATAGAAAAAAAGAGGGATGTGTTTTCAGTAATTTGAGGAAAAAAGTAGGGGGCTGAAAAGGTGCAGTGTACAATTCACATATTCACAAAACCCATGCTTTAAAGGACCCCAGAGTGGATGGGTTGGTGGTGGATAGTTTCCTTTGAATTTTTTTATGTCAAATTTCCATAGTTTTCCAGACCCTGGTTTCTGGAGCTCCCTGTTCTTTTTATAACCACATTTTTTCCTTTTTTGTTCTTTTTGCTAGTGGTAATATTCAGTTTTACAGGACAGGAAAATGGGTAGAAAGAGAAAACATGGAGCAAAGGGCTCAGGTCAGATGGTTGGATGGATTAATAAATATATATTTGTAGTGGGATTAAAGTCTGGAAATGCAATTGTTTTTCAGAATCTATTTTCATTTTCTATACTTATCCACATCTGCAAAAGTTTACAATTTCAGACATTCAACTTTGGCATTCCAGCTTTTGCTATAGCTTGGTGCTGGAGGAGGTCGTTCTTATCTGATGATAAACGCAGATGAGAAGCAGTTGACTAATTTGAGATCTGGAATCTTTAAAGATGTAGCTCTTCATCAGGACAAGGGAAGAGAGAGAGCCACTAGGGGGCAGGAATCTCATATTTTTATGCTAAGAATTTGGTAGACACTAGAGTGAGCTTAGGGTGTGCAGTAGGTGGAAAAGTGTGAGAAAGGCAGGATTCTATATAGTGTGAAAAATACCCACAAAAAGATCCACATGATTTCAGGATAGTTTATATACATTAAGTGTAAGATACTGTACATCCATGGTCATGCATAAATATTCATTCATAAAGATGATTAGAAATGAAGTCTCAAAAATACACGCACACACACACACACACACCTTGACATTCACAGACAGGCCATTTTTAGATCGTCACATGGCTAAAAACAGCAGAACAAACAAATACCAACACCTCTTTCATCATGAACCAAAGTGAGCTCAGTTCAACCATTCCATGTTGTGAAAGCTGATAAAAAACAGGGTGGAAACCACCAAAAGAAACTTGGGGTGCAGTAATGACTTTGCTCTCTTTGACTCCAGCAGCAATATAGTTTTGAAGTTGAGAGGATGAAAAAAAAAACTCTTAAAGCAATCCAATAAACATAAAAAGGACAATAAAACTAAAACTATTCTGTCTTCTCCTGCATGTCTGGCCAGTAAACACATCAATTTAAAACTAAATTCTGAATCAGGAACATAAGACATTACTACATTGAATTCCCAGGTTGCAAACTTCTTTCTGGTTCACATTTTGAATGCATTTGGTGACATTCTAGTGCACAATGAGCAGATAATAAGTAATTTGAAAGAACGCGATGATATGTGTACTTCCATTTCTCTGCAAAAGAAATCTGAATATCATGCTGCATAACTCTGATCAGTTGTATCTTCAAAATCTTTGGTGTTTTGGCTATCTAATAAAAATGAAATATTCTGCAATCAGGGCCATCTTTAAAGGTGGCCTATTAATTCATTTACATTATGACAACAATGTGTAAGTGCAGCTTATTACATTATCCATCTAGATTAAAGTCTATAACTATTCACATAAACCCCTCACCTTCATATAGTTCACAGATTTGGACCAATCAGCTCAAGATGTATGGTGTTTTCTTATGTTGTTGTATCGCACAGATGAAACATGTCCACTCAGGCAGAGCTGATAAATGGCTATAGATACAGGAGTTATCACCAAGAAAATGGGAAATACTAAAGTATATTTCTGTTAGGAGGTACTGGGAATTTTTTTTTATCTCGTGTGACCTTAAGACCAATCACATCTTTGAGAACAGGATATTGGATTTTTAAAAAGGTAGATGATAGGCACAAGGTTTTCTCAGGCCAAGTCCCAGAATTAAAGCTCTTTGCATAAATGCCCTCATGCATACCTTGAGCCAAAAATAAAAATCATATTTTTACTAGTTTCTTAATAAAAATCATATTTTTATTTTAGGTTTAATAGAAACAGCTTGTTAATTCTTATACTATGACCACTTGGTTGTAAAACTACACTGAAATGTTTGAAAGCCCTGGTCTCCTAAGATCTTAGGTACATGCAGTCTGTACTCAAGTGACTAATCACCCTTACCATCTTCTGGTATGCATTAGATGGTTTTTTGCCAACCTTTCTGCCAACAAAATTCTCTTTCCTGGAACATAAAACGCTGATTGAGTGAAAGCTGCTCTGCCAAAGCACAGTACAAAGCAAAAGGCTCTAACCGCAGCACTTTTCCAGATTCTCTTTGGCAGCCCAAAATTAATATTTATACTCAGTGCTGTCACTTTTGGCCTGTCCTGTACTACATGTCAACTTCCCATGTTTATTTTCTCATTAGCTGGCATTGAAGAAGGTTTTAATACACAAGTAGACTGTACATTATTTTCTATTACCTTGTTTGTGTTTTAGTAGTTTCTTAAGAGAGTATAGATGCTCATGTTTTAATATGTCCTCCTTTATATTGAGCAGCATATTATTTTTGTGCAGAAGTGGCTATTTAGGGGAAGGAAGAGGTTCATGCTTTATTGGTCTCTATTTGCTGTCCTGTAATAGCTTGTTTGCTCTATTGACAACCACTGTAGGCTCTCATCATAACACTCAACATTGTTACTGAGGGAAAAGCGGAAGAGAAGTCGATTAGTTAAAGGAAGACTTTAGGAAAACAATTGAGTGACTCTATTGAGTTAAAAATGCAGCAATAAAACCAAAAGAAATATTCAAAAAAACTAAAGTAAAAACTAAACCTTAGCAAATCAGGGCAAAATCGGTAGAGACTGGCAAAAGAAGATGAAAAACATAAATACAATACTGAAAAAGCTCTGTACATGTTATACCCTGGACAAACAGTTCCCACTAAAGTGAAACATTCCTGAGGGAGATGTTCTAGTTTACAAGTTAGCACTACATAGATAAGAGAAAAAAACATATGAAGACTGAACACAGGCAAAACTGTAGAACCAGATGTTGGTGTAGTAAAAATACTCTAATGAGCTAATCGATGTGGCCATTGACTTTTTAACCACAAGACATTGCTCACACCTGCACTATGACAGCTACCACTAGACAATGGTGTTTTTGCACCTGTGGAATAAAAACTCTCACCAAGAAATGTTCCTCCTAATTTTAGCTCTATTGTTATGATTTGAACAGAAACGTGTGAGTGATTTTTAATGAAGACCTGCTTCTCAAATGCTAGAAAGTTGCCTTTGGAGGATCCTTAAATCTTAATTTCTTGGAAGCAGAAGTCATAGTTTTTGGTTCCAAGAAATTATAGTAGCTCGCAAAAACATTAATACCATGGGCTTTTGCAACATATGGATATGCATGGGTTAAGATGCATCCTTGTTCAATAAGATTGGTTCCATCCCATCCCCACAGCTTCATACTGCCTTCACTATGCAGGCAAGCACTGGATCGTGGTATTACATATTCAGTGGAATTAGAATAAATTAGGCTGAATAAAATGCCTACTAATTTGAAGAATTTTATTTGTACTTTTAAGTTTTGAAAAATTGTCCTTCCTCTTTACAAATATTCACTGTAGGTCTACTATTTACAAACTTTTGCAAAATACACTGAAGACTGTGACTGAAAGCGCAAAGAAGTTCAAGGACTATTACTACTTTTGCCAAGCGCTGCAATGGCATAAAGAACCAACAATGTGATCACTGATCGTTGCGTTGTACAAGAAAGTCCAAAAAACTGGAGCTAGGAGGTTTATCTTTTAATTATTCAGTTCAAAGTTTAGTACATTTCTGTTGCAACTGAAAAGGCAAAATGCGAAAAGAACAAATAAATCTGTAAATACAAGAACTCAAATGCACTTTATGCTGCTTTTTCATAAGGGAACATGTAGAGAAGTGAGAAATGACACAGAGGGGTGGCTGGTGTAATTAAGTGAAGAAAGGCTTTGAGATGTGAACAGAATAAAACACTTTGGAAGCTGGTTAAAAACGGCAAAACATTTCCATTTCTGTTTGTTTCTCACAGAATTCAACAAAGAAAAAAACAAAAAAACTAAGAATGTGACACTCAGTGTTCCTGTGGTAACATGTTCCTTCATCCGAATCACACATGAGGGAATTTTCTCTCCACTTTTATTATTTTTATTTTTGGAAACCTTTTAGTAGAGCAGTGTGAATGTAAAAAGGGTTTGCTATGTTTTGTCTGGAATAAAAGGAAGAATGGGGAGGGAGAGAGGTTGCTCGGAATCGTTGAGGGCTTTTGAATATAAGCCTGTCCCACTAAACCTCATGGGTAAAATCTCCATGGCAACTGTTCTTTGGCACCAAAAGGTGAGCTAAGAATGAGCAGAAGGGCATTGGGTAGCCTGAATATGGACACAAACAGAACTCAACAAAAGAAGGCAAGGACATAAAGTCCTGATGTGGTGCAGATGAGTGTTAAGGCTACAAATATTCCTGTTTGGAGGCATTGTGAATTGTGCAATGTTTACTCAGGAGTTTTAATCTAGCTCTGGTAAATGGAAGGACGACCGCTATAAATTGCCGCCTGCAGACTTCACTGACAGAACAGCCTGCAGGAAGGACATATAGGTGTAGAGACCCTGCCTGTCATACCTGTTGACAACAATCTGATTAATAAGTGCCTTTAAGACAAAGAATGTTAACACGAGCTGGGAAAATTAATTAGGACAATAAAGTATCCATAGTTTTTAACACTATAGTCATGCAAATGTGCCTGTAAAATCCTCTTGTTATTGAATGCTTATATAAGGGGAAATCTGGCATGTTCAATCCATTAACTTTACTTAGCATCCAAAAAATATATAGTTTTACAAAGTAAGGGAACCAATTTTCAAGGTTTTATTTAAAATATACCAACAATTGGGGTTACTTTTTGATTAATATTAAAGTACGTAACTTTTATAAACAAAGTGTTTTTTACATATTTGTTAAAACTGTCACTATAACCTGTGAAAAAGAGCTTCTCTGCCTTCCCCCTGGATTAGGGTAATTCAGAAATGCACCTCTCCCTGACAGAATCCACCAATCAGAGCGAAGAGGAAGGTCTTAGCATTGTCAATCACCCTTGTGCATGTGCTGCTCACCACCCCATCCCCAACCCCTTTGCTATAAGCTTCACTAGAGCTTCTTCCCAATAGCAGAGTTTGCCATGAATGCTCAGGCTAGTTAGCATGGCTGCCAATGACAGCGTATAAACAGTTTTCCTGTAAATGTAAATTGTTTCTCCGCCATTAGCACATTGAGCATCGTGTACGCAAGCACGATTGACAGTCCCAAGATCTTTCAATAGCATGATAATGTTGCAGTTTTGAAAGCATAAATCTTACTAGAACTTAATACCTCAATCTACAACATGCCTAATAATGCACAATTAATTTATGGTGAAAAAATGAAAAAAATAAAAGCTCTACTATCAGTTTTACTGTGGTTTTATCAGACTTTAGTCATAAAGATAAGGGAACAAAATTTGATACCAAGCTGGAAAATAAGAGAAAATGTTCTCACTGTATTGAAGGATGAGGTTAGTCCATGGATATTTGAAGGGAACAAAAACATCTTTGAAGTGCAAAACAGAGGAGAGACCTTATATGACAAAGCCCAATTACCAACAGTCAGGCACCAGCAGTGTGTTTGTTCTGCAGCAGGACAAATTTTCTAATAACTAGATATTACACCAAGCTTTACAGCTTTCTACTGCTAGTGTCTCACATTTCTCACCCACATTGTGGCCAGGATTTTCCACTGGTTTTTTTTCCCTCTATTCTCTTACTAACTGCTTTAACAGATTTTTTTTAAACTTTTTTTTACTATCCATAAAAGGCTCACTGCCAGCCAAAAATGATTTGCTCAGCTCTTAGAAGCAGAATCATCTTTATCATCAACTGTCTCAGATAAAATGATTTTCAGCTTGATCAGTGTGCTCGAAATGGTTTTCATGTCCTCTAAAGAGAACTAAGCCATTGACTACAAATATGTTTCACTCCAATTCTTGCAACTGGGGCAATTTACATGTAAATTTTGGAAAGTTTTCCTTAGTCAAATTCATGCAATAGGACTTCAATCCTTGTTTTCTCACAAAAACATTTTACTTTTCAGATAGATGTTGCAGATAAAAATGAAAATGACAAAAGGTCAAGAGTTGATTTGCTATTTGCGGGCAGTTTCCAGGCATTTGGAGAGGTAAGCAATGGAAAATGAGCTATGTCAGTAATAGAGAGATTCAATAGAAGTGAAAAGACAAACATGAGACAGAGAACATTGGGGACGCTAAGATCTGTTCCTGAAAATAAGACAAATTTGGTTAAGCTTTGGCAAACCTGTTACAAATCCCTGTCTAAATGGGGGATTGAACATGCTCCAGAGAGTTCTTTGAATTATTTTATAAAGGTTAGAAATATGAGTATATTAACAACTTGTCCTAATCAATACAAAAAGAACAAAAGAACAAAGAAAAAATTATCTGGCACATCAGCTGAAAGTGCAGATGTGTGGGGCTTGCTATATTTAATAATAATAATAATAAAATCTGCTGTTTCAAAGGGAAATTTCAAAATAATCAACCACTCATTCACTCATTCACACCAATACAAACTGAAACATCTCACGGGTATTATTTTACGTGGGAAAAATAAAAAAGCCTGTGAATACATTAATTTTATCTATTTCATGTTGAAAGAGAGATACCTCAATAAATAAAACAAGAAAATCGCATGCGCTCAAATACATCAGATTCCAAAAAAGAATAACGGTGTGGACCAAGTGATTCACCAGACTTTGTCTTTTAGGAAAAAAAAAAAGAAAAGATAGGAAACATCTCACTGGATCGGCGTTTCTAATCCCAGTGGTTTTCGTTTTCCAGGCCTGGAGGAGTCGCCTGGAGTGACTCCGCCAAAGTCCCTCCAGGAAGTGGATTCGATCCTTGTCCCATGGGGCAATTAGTTGAACTTACTATATTTTATCAATAAAATTATTTATTATAATTAATTGAGTTCTATTGCATGAACTGGTTCTTGTTAAAAGAGAAGTTGCACAAAACTACACATGTATTTTCACAAGCAGCACAAAAGTGATATTATTTGTCGATCACATAATATGAAGGTGACTTATAAATGCAAAAGCAAAATTCATTTTGAAAATAGTAGGATAGACGAAGCGGGAGACAAAACAAAAGTTGACATGAAGGCCGAAGGGTTATACTGAATCATGAAATACTCAGTTTTGCCTTTCAGCTACATTAGATGTACTAATGTGTTGTGGTGTCGTACATGTTTAAACACTGTAAAAAATGTCACACCTCCCAAAAAAAAGTAAAATATTAGTCAATTAATATAAAATTGCATAAATATGGCTTTGACATGTCAAAATGTCATCATGCATGGCACAGCAGTGTTCAGCTGTGATGGGTGCTGCCCCCATGTTCACACTCTGCAGTGATCAAACCACTGGATGGTTATAGCAACTTGTTTTAAGTGGAGTGAGTCCCCTGTGTAAATGCCACTTTTATTGATCACATAAGAGGCAGTTAAGCTGCCAGTTCTTGCTGGGCTGCCACAGTACAATCTCATCTGATCACTTTGTTCCAAAGAGCTCTATTAGCTGACTGGATCAGGACCATTGCATCAACAAAGTAATGAACACAACATAAAACACATCTTTGCAAGCCTTTCAGAGGCCATGAATAATAAAAAAAAACTGGATGAAGAACAGTAGACCAACAGCAGAAATCCAGTTGCATTTTTTCAATCCCTCATTTCTGAGACTGATTATTTAAGAGTTCCTTAAACGGAATCCAAAGAATAAGGAAGTTCCCAAAATAGTTTCACTACTTAAACAGCTGTGGCAGAAAACTAATATTAGTCAAATTATAACAATCATCGCTGGAAAAACTAACCTTACAAAAGTAAAGTTTTGGCTTAGTGAGCTGTTCTGATCAGTTCCTAAATTTGTTAATTTACCAATTTGTTAAATTAGAAAACTCTAATGCTTTCAAGCTGATGCAGATTGCAATGCTAACAGTAAAGAAATAAAATGCAAAATACTAGGCGATGTATTGGCTAAACTCTAAAATAAAATCAAACTACCTTTTACCATAAATGTTACATGCAGTACACCAGGTTTAAGTGAAGTTGGCATGAAGTAAGTATGTTTGGAAATTTCTGTGTATGTACTCATGATATGCTTATTCAAAATGTTACCAAATGTTTTAGACGAGATTAGTTTATTACATGTGGCGATATAAACTGACAAACTTTCTGTTTTTATTAGTCATTTCATCATGCTGTTGTGCAAAACCTACATAAAGTAAATACTATCCTGGTGCAAAACAAGTATTTTTTCAAATGCCATGTGTAGAACAAGTGATTACTACTCGGCTAATCCTGATATATACATGTCATTGGAGGCCAGACATAAATACAAACAAAACAAAAAATATTGGTCACCGTCCACCTACTATACTGGCTCAATTTATCCTGGAAGTCATGCTACATAAAATCTGAGCTCAGAGAGGGACAAAAAAAAGAGTGCAGGATGTCAAGCCAGGCCCTGGGTTTAATAAAGGTGGGATAAAATGTATTCAGTCACACCTATTCACACTGTTTGTACTGACAAAGTATTAGATATACACCAATACTAATACTGGCCAACAAGAACTACAGTGTGCAGGCCCACAGAGTGTAAGTCCTCAGTTGTGCTTTATTCTCCACTTTGTAAAGTAACAGAACAAGACACTTGGGTCCATTCCATCTTTTAATCCCTCATTTAACAATAGGCCTGGTCAGACAAGTGGAGGTGTGAGGAGGCTCTGCGAGATTTATCAAAGTCAAACAATGGAGCAACACAGTCCGTGACTGAAGGTTTGCAGTTCCCGCTCATATCTACGCTCAGCTAAAGAGGAATCAATGGCCTCTGTCCGAGTGATAAGAAGCAAGATGGTCAGTTGTACATCGTGTACCCATTCATTCCAAGTCAGACAGTTCAGCTTGAGGAGGCATATAGAATGATGGACCCAAGGGGAGGCTGGTACTTGGAGGCCAGAGATAAGGAAGCATCCAGAGCATTCTCAAAGATAAGTCACTGACCTTTGAAGTGTGGGAACCAGTGTGGAGCCAAAATGTGTCGAGAAGTTAAACCTTCTGTGCAATTGGTACCAAGAATGAACAGTGTGATAGGTATAAAACAATAACAATAATCTAAAACTAATTCCCTGTTATTTGATTTGCTTGATCTCATCTTGCAAGAAATGTGTCATATTATCCAATTATTATCACATTTCATCAACTTGTAAGCACATAATAAAATATGTTATTTTAGGACAAAAATACTAGTGAAAAACTGCTCCTTCTGAAAGTCCACAACACTATCAATCAAAGTATTTCTCAATTGTGCTCTTTAGGACCCACTTTTAGACCCCATCAAAGAACTGAATTACCTCCTCAGTTTGCTAGTTATCTGTAAATTAATATTAGGTGTGTTGAGGCAGAGAAACACCTCAAACATGCCGGTCAGAGGGAGCTGAGGACACAAGTTGTGACAGACTGCATTAAAACATCCCTCCGAACACTACTTTATTAAGAGAGTAAAGTAAATCCTGCATATCGCTGAAGGGAAATGCTTTACTAACACATCTTGTTAGGATTAAAGCAAAAATCAATTTTGCTTAATAACATAAAGTATATTAAATGACTGTAAACCCTGAGGCTTCTTGGATAAATTGAAGCCAGAAGTTCAGGGTAAATTTAACCTTTATAATTGGGAACAAGGATGTAAGGGTACCCATTTTCATTTGAAGTTGATAATCTCTTCTTAGAGGGGCTGCAGTGTTATGCAGCCGTATGACTGGGTCAGGCAATCAGCTAGATGGCCTGAAAGTCTCCTCTTGTCAACAAAGAAAAGAAAAGACATACAGTTCTAATCTATCCCAAAATAAACTTGTATGATTTGTCAGACAGATATTATCACAACACAGGGAGAAAAGCCTGTTAGTTGGAACGGATTGCACTGATGCTCACTGGGATAGAGTGTTGTGCTTTTATGACTGTATGACTTGCAAGCTTCTTGTGAGTCGCGTTGTCAACAGTGACGTGAGTGGGAGCACTTTTTTCTTTTATGAGGCGCTGTGTTGAAGCTCTCATTAGCCCCCTGCCAGTGCTCTTCTTCCTCAGCAGAAACCCATTGAAAAGCTTCCAGAAAGCCTTTTAATGGCAGGAATTTTAAGTAGAAATGGCAACAGAGTTCCATGATATGTCAGAGAAAACATTCCTATTTTTCTATTTGTTGGAGAAAGATGAGCCCAAGTTATGTAAAAGCTCAACTTTTGCATGTATTAAGTAAACAAACTGAACCACCTGTATAGTGTCTTACATCCACAACTAAAGCTTTAGTTGTACTGCCTTTTTCTGTTCTTTGGTCAATTTATTGTATAAAAACTATCCATTAACCTCGTTTATACTAGCAACAAATGCTGATAAATTTAGTTTTTAACACAAATTGGTAATATTTCATAATAGAGGGAGGATAGCTTACAGAAAAGCATTTTATATGCTTTAGAAATGCATATTTATTGCTTAGAATTCATATGCAATTTCACATATCTGACTACCTTTTCTAGTTGTCCAAGGTTTTGTAAATAAGAAAAAAAGATATATTTTTGAGTCAACAATTAACCGTTTGATGAAATTTTGCTAATTTCCAAATACACTAATGTGTTAACATTTGAACCTATGAGACTAATATGACAAAAATTTGATGCGACACAAATAAAGAGGTGATGTCCTTCCAAGAGCATCAGCAGAAGATTTATGTTAAACATTTTTTGAAATTTAAAAAATTCTAGTTTCAATGTGTGCAGGCTCAGTTTTTCTGATAGCAGACACAGTTTGCTGCTGTCCCAGGAATCTTCCATACCCCATTAATACCACCATATCTCAATTTCAATTAGGTATAGGGCCCTAAAAATAACATTTGAACTTCCCCTCTCATCCACCTAATATGGAAGCAAATGATTATCAGCTACTGGTTTAGACAGATATTTAGACATAGTGAACAATTCTATGGCATGAATGTCAAAACTTATACAATATACAAAGTACAAATGTTGAAGCAATGACTTGATAATGTTATTTCATTTATGTCTAAGCTTCGCTAATGTTTGTGGTGATCAAAACTCTCAGAACTCTGGACGCACTCAAAGATGGTGTCTGGAGTATTGAACTTTCGTCCTCAGATCATAAAGCAAACACTAACGGGTTAGTTCTGATTTAAAAAAAAATAATCTCATATATGTGAAGCTAGGAGATAGCTTCACAAGATTTTGAGTAGCAGAAAATGGTTCAATCACTCTGAGGTTGTTGGAAAAGGGAATTAATCATATACCGTAGTACAAAAGGCAGTAGGTTACCAAGTTAGTTAAGCATATCGGCTGTTTTTGCTGACCTCAGCAATTTAAAACAACTCACAGCAAAAATGTTTGTAGCAGTGAGAGTCAACACTGTCTTAGTGGATTATTAACAATAACACAATATACTGTTGAAGTTTAGTACATTTCTTTTAGCTAGATAAATATATTTTTTAAATACTCAAAACAATCTTCCAAAAATGGAATTGTAATCTCATGCCAAAAAAATAACCCCTTTTGCCTGACAAAGTAGCAAAACTGAACTTTTGACACCCTTCATCCAAATAGACATGCACTATAAAGAGATCGTATCAGAAGCAACCCACATTATTTCATTTTTCTTAAAATGCACTTAATATCTTCACATTTATACCTACCTGAAATCTGCCTTTAGATACAAAACGATGAGTTAGCATGCCAACAGTTTTAGTCTTGTATCATAATAACTTAATTGTGTTCGCTATTCCAATGTTTAGCTTTCTGGAATGCAAGGTCGCTTTGCTAAGAAAAAAACAACACAATAATAAAAAATACAACTTTGACATTGCTGCAGAGGATCTGCAGCAACATATATATTGTAACTGAGAGTGAAGATTGTGACTAGACTCATTAGACATGTATTATGTATATTTTTTATTGCACTATTTCATGTAATTCCCACATTTTTAATGTAAAGTTTCCTTTGCTGTTCACTGATCTCCTTTCTCACTCTCTTTAAAGTATCAGGAGCTTTGTCAGTACATCTCCTGTGAGCCACTTTACTGTAGTGTGTTAGATATGAAGGTTTCTGCACATCTGTTAGTTTACAGATCAGATGTCTGGAAATAGAGGGCTTTTCTGTGATGTGCTGTGTTATGAGTTTTCTAGTTTCAGAGTAGACTTTGGGAATCTCAGTTTACATGAATGTGTCAATCTACATAATTCAATAATCTTAAATACTGACTTAGGAGTTTTAATATGTAGGAAGAAGACATATGTAGGCATATGACTTCTTCCTAACATACTCTTTCATACAGAAAACTATGTTAGCATGATGGCTGTCATTATTACATGAAGGATACAAAAACTTCTTGTCAAAAATATATTTAAAGATTTACCTGAATCCATATTTCTGTGCACATAGATGGGAATCTGATTTATGGACATGAATTCAGCTACTTACAGTTTCCTGCTTCCTTTGAAGTTTTGTGCTGTTTTCAATCCCTCTTTTGAAACCCATTGAATGGATGTGTGTGTTTGTACTTTTCTCTCCAACTTTGCATCCCCTTCATGTTGAAGTGATGAAAAGAATAAGGCTCAGAGAAAAGCACAGAGACTGCTACACAAGAGGCATACAAACATGGACACTCCATTATGTATTGAAAGACTGGACAGCATAGTAGTACCCTACAAACACTGAGAGCTACACAAAGCTTTAATTTAAACAAGTAGCATTTATGTGTTGATTGTTGGTGCTACAAATTACATTTACAGCAAGTTGCCAGCTAAAATGATCATGTTTTCAGTTCTTTTTAGAGATTTGGATGTTGATCTCCTCAACCTTTACTCCATAAGGAGATTCCATTTTTGTTCTATAAGCTTTTTAAGTCGGATTGCACTTCTTTTGCCTTATAGGTGTCATATTACCTCAATTGTTCAAATTCTCCTTTTCCCTCTTTTTCCGATAATGTCTCTACCGTCAAAGTTCAGCATTAGAGTCACATGGGGTGTCCCAATCTTATCTTGTCCTTATTTACATGATTGGTAGTTGAATCCCTAACAAAACTCAATCCAATACTTGTTTCTGTACAATATTGCCAACTGCACTCGAGAGAATGACACGCACTCACGTTATAAAAACAAGATTTAAGAGTAGGAACATGAGCCTCATGAACAATCTTCGTCTCAGAAAATCAGAAGTCAATGTAAACCAGCAAGTTTGTCTTATGTTTAAAAATTATTGCTTTCTTCTTTGAGGAGCTTTTGTTTATGCAAATGATGGGTTGTCAAGCCATCAGTTATAAAAATAACGATGCATTTGGTATAGACTGATTGCAAAGCTGCATAACAGTTACATATAATATTTTGCTGCTCTATTAAATTGTGTTTTTTTCTGAAACTCAAAGTGTTCCTCGACAGAGAAAGAGTTTGCATTGGCTGCTTAAGGTACTCGTCTGTCTTACGTGACTTAAAAGATCTCCAGCACACCCGGAGTGAAACACAAAACAAGGCGCTGTGTTGACATTTCTGTCTGCAGAAAATTAAAATGAATAACCACACCTAAATATGTCCTGAGCCAAATTATCAGTGAGTTATACAAATACCTGGACCTTATATTGCAAATTTTAGCCAAGAACTTCAGCAAATTGTTTCAGATGAAAACATTGTCTACAGGAACATAACACAAGTTTGTTGAGTTCTGCAATTGTTTGTGTTGAGTCAGATACATATTTAGAAACAAATGACAGTTACCCCACGTTGGAGCAGCATATTGAGGCCGATAAGCAGAAACCTTGAAAAACGAGCCACTGTATAAGAGAGATTGCATCTTCAGCAGCTTTACTGAATGAGTAAATTGTAGCACAACCAATTTCCTAATATATAGCATGTCATAGACATGACATTGATTTTAATGAAGTACTGGAATGGGACTCAATGTCAGCAAATATCTTTTCTCAAATGATCCAGATTGCTGATGGGCTGCAAACAATCCTGATCAGAACATCAAACCATTAACCCTAAATGAGTTATTTCTGAAATTGTCATATAGGCAATTAACTCCATTGGAAGATTTTTTCCCCCTTTTTAGCAGGGATATTTTTGTATATTACAAATAATTGATGAGTGGAATCTTGTTCTTCTCTCAGCTGAATGTATTTTTTCATAGAGATATCAAACAATTTACCTCACTTCCTTAGACCAGTGGATTTGTCGTACAGTAAGAATCCCAAGTGATTGTTTTCCTCCACATTAATGGATTACTCCATATAAATAACACACAGCTGATTTATTTGTCAGGAAACACAGCTGCATCAGTGTTATCAATCCTCGTCCTTGCACTCACATACTTTTGTTTCATCTCTGTAATTAGGGCTTTTGAAATAACACACATTTGCCGAAGATGCCATCCATCAGCAGTAGTCCCAGGCATGCTTGGCCTTATTAGATAACACACAGAAACACAATCTCTCAACCAAATAGCCACAGCTGGGACAGACCACACATATAATTGTGGTGCAGAGAGCAGGTGCCTGTCTAATTAATATTTCAGCTTCCAGCTTCTCACCATCTATACACTGAGGAAGTTAAATGACACTACAAATTATGACTGGTTGCTGGCAGGCATCAGTTGGCGTCTTTGAATAACTAATGGTGATGTCTTCTCAGAAACTACTTGTAATTTATCTTTGACTCCCAAGTTCCCCCACAAACTGATTCACTTTAAAAAAAAAAAACACATAGCACACAAAACACTCATGTTACTAGAAAACTCTCCATGAGTTTATAAACAAATAACTTAAAATTAATTAAATCAAGCATAATGTGTATTTATGGTTCTGTAATTAAATTTTTCAACCCATTTATGTGTAAACTGAAAAGGAATATCTATTTTTTCCACCTTTGATGATATTAAGAAAATAAATTACTCTGATAAGAGCCAAGCATCTCAATTGCCCAACATCAACACTGCAAAAGGATGGCATATAGTACTTCTTTGAAAGGTTGGTATTAGATAAAATCAACCTTTCATGTGAAAAAGCCATTTCTGCATTGATAAAACATGTATGTACTGCCACACTCAAGCATTATTACTGTAAAAATACAGAACTGTACAATCAAGCAATGCCTTTAAATGACCATGTCTGACAACACTAAGCACACCCCACAAAGGCGCATATCATTCGCCCACTGACAGAAATTCACAAACTGATGAGAAAAAAAGTCAATTTTTCAGCAGAACATTAGCACAATAGCAAGTCCAACTCACAATGGCCAAAACATTTTTTTTGTTTTGACTTTATTTTTTGTTTGATATGCCATTCATACAAATAACCACATTTGCCTGAGGGCAGAAGGAGAATACATACGTCAGTTTTGCAAAATATCTTAACCTTGTTAGGGTGAATTGGCCCACACTGTCTGCAAATGTTTGACATCTACAGTCCAATGTAATAAGAGATCTGCATGGAAACAGGACTGTATGAAGTGTTTGATGCCATAGCTCCTGTTAAAAACTGGCAAGAAAGAAACAACAAACATGAAATGGACCATGAAAAGAAGGCAAGAAGGAAAACAGCAGGGGTGCTTGTTTTTTAAAGGTAGTGTATGAAGGAGTTAAGGAGCCTTTCCAATACATACAGTGTTCATGAAAAACTGCTGGACAGTTGGGCAGTACATTGCAGTATTTTAATATTATCAAATGAAAAATTATTAAATTAGCTATTTCAAGGGTGATGTAAACATAAAGTTGTCATACTGCCAGATTTTTACGGGTGTTTCTGAAGTTGTTTGATATTTCTAAAGGCAAAGTTTTAGATATACATACCTGTCTTTCTGTCTATATTTACACACACAACTGACACAAAGAAAAACTGGTGCTCTTAAAGAAATTTATGAGTTGATCTACAATATAATGGTAGAGAATAGAATGGCATAGAACAGAACAAAAAACATGTAAAACATGGGCATGCACATTTGCAGAAGAGGGAGTTTGTCTCAGAAGTCAAAATCAATTTCTTATGTATAAGAATAAGACTAACAATAGTGCACTGCTGCAAGTTTGAACTACTGTTTTAAGTTAGAAAATACTAGTGATGTCAAGAAGAGTGGAAAGTACTTGAAAGACTGAAACTAACAGAGAACACACTGAATAAGAAACACTAGTAAAAACATTGAAAGTTATTGCAGTTAAATACCAAATAGTTGTAGAGGAGAAAGTAAACAATAACAAGCAGTTGTCTTTTTCTCTCTTACCTACAAAACGTAATAACTAAAATAAGGTTACAGTGGTAATGTCTATTTAAATTGGTTGGCTTCCTAGTAAAACATCTGGTTATTAGGTATAGTTCACAAGTTCTGTATGGTTGAGTGGTTGTGGTATTGTATGGTTGTATGGTTTTGGAGCACTCAACTTTGTGACAGTTTAAGGTTGATGTATTTAAGGTATAGTTGAAAAAATTAAATGTTTGGTCTTAAATTCTCCTGAGTCTCATGTCTCTATTAAAACACAGATCCACCAGTGGATGTTTGCTACATCAGACCTTATCCTGCAAATGTGTTCCCATCTCCCATTCAACTCTGTTTTGGAAAAGCCAAAAACTGCCTCAAACAAGCATAAAATTTTTTTTTGCAAATTTGAAGTTCTTTTGAAATTATGAAGATTCCATCAACCTTTTTAATGCAAACATTCAAATTAAAATGCATAGACACAACTGTTGATGGAATCACAGCTTATGGTTAGTGCGATAAATCTGCGGCATTCAGAAGGTAGAGGTAGAATTAGGAGTAAATGACATGAAAACACTGATCCATTTTGCCTTGTATAAACACTTTAGGCTTCTGATAGTGGAGTAATGATTTGTGGGGTTTCTATTTGGCACACTTTAGACCCTTAACTACTAACTGGGTGTCATTTAAACACCACAGCCTACTTGATAATTAGTGTACCAAACACTTCTAATAATTACTATGTCCATCCCAAATCCACTGACACATAGCAAACAGGGATGTAGCCATCAGTATGGATACACTGGGTTTGGGGAGATTTGGAGAAAAAAACTGCAGAAACTCCTTGCTACCGGAGGCAGTGACTAATAGAGTGGTCTGTAGGTGTATGTCAATACCAGAATATTTATGGCTTGTTGTACTTTAAAGGCTGTATATCTAGGTTGCAACCACATCATCTGATTGTACTCCCCCAGATGCATAGTGTGCATGCACAAATTTGCACACACATTTGTCCTGAAGCCAAATTCGGCCTCGCTTTCTGCACACTCTCGATCAAACAAAACAGCTTAGAAGAGGCAGCAAACATGAAATAACAAAAAATAATCTTTCTATTGTTCCTTAAATCCATTTCAGCTTTTGTTTTCCTGTCCCCAAGCTTTATCAAATCCCTGCATAGTTTTAATGAGTATATGGCATGTGGGTGTCCGTATGGATACATCTAACAATTAAAACATAATAAAAGAGTTGGATGGGGAAGTGAGAAGGGTGATGGGGGAAGCAAAGGTGTAAGAAGGGATGGTAAATTATTGTGTAGCACATTCTGTTTTATAGTAGTGAATTTGAACACAGGGTATGCAGCCATCCACTGGGGGATGAGCTGTAAACACAGCAAGACAAGAAAGTCCATGATGAGGGGAGTTAAGACAGTGGGGCAGTTGAGGTGAAATTTAAAATAAGAAATAGCATGAAAAGGACCTGAGATTAGAGACAAATGTCAAAGCTAACAAAAGCAGATGGGAGGCTAATGGCACATGAGGAACAACGAAAAAGAAAAGAGATTGACAAGAAAATAAGAGAGTCTCAGAAGTATAGAAATAGAACCACTCTTAGATAATGGGTCTAATCTAGCCTTCTTTTCAGTCTGGTGTTTAGCTACAGACCCTTTTAAAAAAAAGTCTTTTCACAACGCTTCTGTTTTTGTATTATCCTGTCATCACTCAAATACCTCATCTTCTATGTTGCTTGTTGTTTTCATCTGTACCTTCACACTACTTTTGTCTAACCTGCTTTGTTTCATTCCCACTTCTCCACTCTGGCTCATCTTCAATCCACTGATCCGGATCCTTTTCCTTTGTTCTCCCCTGTTTCCCCAAATGCCTTTTCTCCCTCTTCTACCCTTATTTTTCCTTTTGCACCTGTCTCTCAGGTTGCTGTCTACTTATTCCTGTTTCCGTGCGTACCTTGTTTCCCGCTAACTTTCTCATCTTTTTCCTACCGCTCCTCTCCATGCTCAGCTTGGTGCTTTGTTTCTACTTCTGCCAGCTTCCATGGCCCAGTCCTCATTTACTCTATTCATATCACTGTTTTTTTTTTACTTCTTTGTCTATCTTCTAGATCCCTGACTCTACATACAGTGCACCCAGAAGCTTTTATGCCCTTTTCTATCTAGCTTTGCCTCCCTTCCTAATCTCTCATCTCAATCAGCTTTCTCATACTTTACCACCATGTCCCTTATGCTTTGCTTTCCCCTTCCGCTCCATTGTCTTCACACTAACACTACGTTTTTTGTTAGCTCATATTTTACCTCCTCACCTCCAATGTTGTCTTCTCACACATCAATTTCTCACATTCTCTGGCATGCAATCTCTCTTTTCTCACTCTAGGGCACTCTTGCACTTTTCTCGTTCCATTTAAGCTACCCTTCATTTGGCAGCTCCCTGGTGGATACATTCAAGGCAGACACATACATAAATGTTTAACCCTCTTAAACCGCACTCATGCCATTACATCACAGGAGACCTTTTGTAATTCCTGGGGATTTTTAGTTTTTGGAGCTATGCCTTTGTGGCAATTGCCTAATATGAAAATGCACACTAAAACTATTGGCAGGAAAAGCTCATCGCATTACAGTGACGGCTGACTGACACGCCATTCACTCTTGATAGCTGCAAATAGATAATGCTGACTCTTAGTAATTAACACAGAATTATATACTGTCAGACTGACTATTAAATAAATGCAAATCATGCTGTTATGGGTTAATATTCAGTTCTTGAAGATTTTAGGTGATCTAAATCCAAATCTCTAACCCCATGAGTCAGACAAGAAGGCTGACTCATATGATGATGTCTCCTGATATAAGACTAGCTGCTGGCTACTCCTTTTGAGCTGCTTCTGTTCTGTCTCTCTTTCTGTTTTCTAGTTTTCAAAATATCCTCTGCTTCTGAAAAGAAAACCCTCCAGGCTATAAACCAAAATACTAAATATGGCAAGGTTAGATGAAAAGATTTGGGACTGTGCAGCAAGGCAGTCCAATGTGATTTCTTTAGTAAATGGGGGTAAACATGTGCTTAACGTATTTGCAGATTTTGCACATCTGCCTTATAAGACCACCAATGTTTATTTCCTACCAGCAGCACTTTGCAGAACAGGCAAGATCAGTGCATTTTTAAAAATACAAAGTAAGCAGATTTATTATCCCTTATTTTAACATGCTGGTAGTGTGGCCAATAACTCCAGTGCTCATACAAGACATTGAAACAATGTCCCATTTAACTACATAGCCTTGCCATGACAGCTGATTTGTCGCAATGAGAACACAATTGTTTTTCAAAAGTATTAATACCCCTTGAACACCTCTTCTGTCAAAGCTTTAAAGAAGCAACTTTTCACATAGAACCACAATTTGTTGCATTTAAAATGTCAGTCTTTTAGTGTAACTCTATATCTTTTGTACATCTAGACACTAAATTGTTTGTGTCCAGACCTCCATTGGTCTGGCTGGGTGTTTAGATCTTCACATCGTTTACCTATACAAGGTTTGTATAGGACGATGTTCAGTCTTAGTTTTCTGCCACACAGCATTTAGTAGGTGGGCCAAAAAGTTCAGTTTATTTATTTATTTATTTATTTTCAGTCACATTCCTACTCGACCCCCTCCAGGACTGTGCACAGGGTAAAAATTTCACACAGGGTCCACTCAACTCCTCCTGGTGTTGCAGGAGTGCTGAATTAGTTTAGGCCTTTAATTTTCCACTACCTCTCTTCCTCTGCTCCTTTTGTTCTATTTTTCACCTTCCCTCAGCCTTCTTTCCTTCACAGCTGTTGTTCATCTCCTCGTTTCTCCCTCTGCTGTGCAGCTCTTCCGGTTCTTTGGTCACTTCCACCTCTCCCTTTGCAATTAAGCTCTCCAGTTTGCATTATTCCCCATTCTGTTATTTTCTGTGATGTTACCCATTATCACTGCCATTCAAGAATGTGCATGTCACACAGCAGTGCACTGTTTATGAAAGTAATAACAGATGCTGCTTGTCTATGGATCAATTTTCAAATTTTTGAGCAATGAGAGTCTGGAGTAGAATTATGATGTGTCTCATGTCGATGATGTAAAAATCGAATAAAATGCAACCTGACCATTCAGGTTGAAGAAGTTTAGAAAACTATTGATTACATATTTGATTTAGTAGCACAAATGGAAGTGACACAAATGTGAATTTTTTGGGGAAGGGTGAAAATATCGGAATTGTTCTGTTCAGATTGCCATGAAAAAGTCGGATATGGGTTACATATGGGCAAAAAAACCCAAACAATTTGGGTTACATTTGCCTACTGTAGGAATGTAGCCTGAGTTGTTGAGATAATAAACTTAGAGAAATGTGTCAAAGCCACTGTATCATAGAAAAGAGTCAGAAAAATGTGGCCTGGTGACAACTTTTAGGAAGGGTATCTCCACTTCTTTAGTCTTTGATATCCTTCAGCTGCAGTTTCAACAGATTTTTGTCAGGAAATGTCCAAACTTTTTGAGACTTATATTCTTGAAGCTCTAAAGGATAGATACAAACACTGACTTTGGTTGGATGAATGAATGGATGAGCTTATACAAACATTTTCTTTTTCCATACTTATCAAGCCCTGGAAAATAATCACATCAAATTTCATACTTTTTCGCACTTTTCCCAGGCTGCGTAGGGATCCTGTTCTTTTCTCCAATATGACTCCCTCAAGATAAGCTCCTGATTTCCCATCTGAAACTGCAGCAGGCAAGAGCCATAAAACAGCTGAATGACTTTCATACAAAATATATGGATGGGTGCATTAGACATGCTTGGGAAAAAAGATAATACGGTCGTAAAAATAGCGTGGCAGGAACTAAATTGAGCACTGGACCCCCTAACTATCTTTGAAAATTACTTTGTCCAAATTAAAAAAAAAGCATTCATCAAAGTCATGCAACATAATTAAGTCCTATTCATAGAATGTTTTCGCTATGGTTTCATACTTTTCTCTGAACTCAACTAAAACGTATGCAGACTAAAACTGTGGAAACAGCATTTTCTTCCTCTTTTGAAAAAGAACAGTTAAATTGAAAAAATAATGTAGAACCTAATGAAAATATTTCAAGGGGAAACGCACAAATAATGAGTGATTAAATTTCACTTTTCTTATTCTTCTGTAGCACACTGAGCTTATTAGGGACTTCATTAATCATCTTTGAACTTTTGCAAAGAAGCAGTGTTGCAAAGAAGACATGTCTTACATTAGTTTAGAGCTGTTAGGGATTTTAACAAAATGACTAATGGACTGTCAATTCTAACTGTCAGTGTGGTCAAAACACAACTTGTGCTTTATTTTTTGTAATGGGACATTTTATAAAGAAGATAATGTTTTCGTGAGCCATCTGGAGTCTACCCAAGACCAACTAGACAGAAACATTTTGTACATTTAAAGTGCACTGTGAAATGTGCTATGAATGCTTAAAATAATTCAGATGGAGATGTGGAGGGGGCTTCACTCAAGCGATAAACATTTTAAATGGTGATGTTACCTTCTGCTGTCAGACATCTTCTGAGCCAGCAAGGTGCAAATTTATCAGGCAAAGTGTGGTTGGAGGAGAGAAATGCATCCACCGAGGTCATGTTTGATCTGATACTTTTTTGCAGATCATTAAGCTAATGAGTGCTCATATTTTTTTTTTATTTTTAAATCTATTAAGTATTTGGTTGCTTCATAATCACTTACCATACAAGCTCAGCCAGTAGATGATACTTGAACTAAATTCACAGGCCACTTCATTAGTATTAGATACACCCTGCAATTGTAAAATTTCACTAAGTCGTCTTCATACCATTTATATAAATTTATTGAGGTGTTACAATGTGATTGGCTGATTGGCTATCTGTGCAAACAAGCAATTGAACAGGTGTACCTAAAGAAAGTGGCCACCGTCTC
This sequence comes from Girardinus metallicus, assembly GCA_903067095.1. Taxonomy (NCBI): domain Eukaryota; kingdom Metazoa; phylum Chordata; class Actinopteri; order Cyprinodontiformes; family Poeciliidae; genus Girardinus; species Girardinus metallicus. The sequence goes on along the minus strand of CAEGAE010070088.1, from coordinate 5,301 downwards.
TAAAAAAGCCTTTCTTAATGGCCATAAAGTATGAAAGCAATTAAAGTAACATATCCAAGCTGTGGATTTCTGATAGCAAAATATTTTCACCTGAGACAATTAAACGGAACATCCTGGGATAATCTAAGGATTTTAAGCAGTAGATTGTTAAATTAATCTTTAATAATCAGTGAAACAACTCATGGATACAGGGTAGAAGCTTCAAATTCCCGCACCCAAATTGTCAAAGATAATTGTTTCAAACTCTGCGCTACAGCAGCATCTCTGACAGGCAGGAGGAAAATTCACAAGATACTGTCAATATATATTTCAACATTTCCTTAAAATGATTTACAGTTCTCACTTTACAAACAATAATTGTCTTTTCCATTTGAATTGCAACAGGCCCTCATTTTAAACACACAAGACAAATCTTTCAGAACAAAATGTGGACATTTGCTTTAACATGCACATCTCACAGTTCAGAAACAGATAAGTATTAAATTATTTCAGTCATCTTCAAGTCAATTACATAATGTCTTTACCTGCTTTTCACATCTAGAGAGGCATTTCACTGCAAGAAAGCTCAACATCAACTGTGATTAAGGGTTCTGGCCAAAGATTAAGTTTGATTTGGGTCTGGTCGATGAGTGGATAATTTCTCACAGATTAAACTGTTAGATTTTTTTTTTATTTGTTTGCCTTTCAATAATACCCCAAACTGTATTGACCTTATACTTCAACTATTTGACAAGTTATTTTTCAAACTTTTGCTTAACAACATCCAACTTCTATTCTATTGAAAGGATGTGAAATGTTTGATTTTTCCCACACGTAGCATTTTGCATGTAGGCCAGGATTTTCACTTTAGTCTCATCTGACCACAGCACCTTCCTTCAAATGTTTAAAGTATCATGGTTTGTTGCAAAATGCAATTCTTAGGGCTTTCTCCAATGTTTTCTTTTTATATTTTTCTTGATTCTCTTCTACAAAGAGAAGCAAATAATGTGTTAATCATCCAAAGCACACGGCTAACAGTTATTTTTCTATTTACTCTCAGTTATTTTTCTCTTCATAGAAGCTACACCAGGTCTGGCCTTTGTTTGGCTGCAGAGTGCATAATAAAAATCTTAAATTACACACAGTTGGAGAGTACTCACTCAAAAAGCTACTTCTGAAGAGTGCAGGTTATACTGGGGTTTCTTTATGGCTATCTATGAAAAGGTAGATGAATATTTGCTTCATAATAACACACTAGACTGTTTTTGCCTACTTAAAGCACTAAAGTAAAATACTAAACTGCATTGGCATTTGTGGCTGCAATGTGGCAAAAGGATAGACAATTAATACTTAAGTTATACACTCTGTATAGCATCATAGAGCAAATCTACACCTATGTTATAAGGAAAATAAAGGGACATTTTCTCATACATGTATAAACCAAAAACCTTGCACTTAAAGGCAGTATTATTAAAGGAATAAAACAACTCATGGATACAGGGAAAGAACCACAGCTCCCTTCACCTGCATAGTCAGAGATAATTGTTTCAAATTGAGTTCTGTAGCGGCAGATGTGGTAGGTGGAGAATTCACAAGATGCTGCCAATATATTTCAACATTTTCATGGAATAATCTACACTTTTTTCTTTACAATATTTTTTTTCTTAATTGTTCCAAAAGTTAAATCTCATAGTCACAGAAAGCTGAGTATAAAATAAAATAATTTTGATAATCCTCCTTGGGTTCCAGATTTTTTTTAAAAATAACCTGTTCTGCTACAGAGAAGGTTTAGTAAGCTGCTCTGCTGCATACATATCATCCTTAACGCCCACTTCCACACTTCATCACACTGCACTCCTGAACAACATTTCTGGTCTATCTCCACTCTTTGGATGATCCCATCATCCTTCTTCTTTCTGAAGGTACTAGAAGGTAAACAAACCAATAATAATAATAATAATAATAATAATAATAATAATAATAATAATAATAATAATAATAGCTGGGTCTTTCATCAGGTGTATCTACAGTCCACATACATTAGTGATAAGAATTATTCATAATTTATTCTTGCATGTTGTTGCACTATTAGAAAACTATTGTTTTGTGTGTTTAAACTGAACCAATTTTTAAAAGAAACAAATAAACCCTCTTGCAACAGAGGAGCAATTGTTCAGAGCGAAATTCCTCTGCTAGTCGGTGGGCACTGGGTGCTACTTGACCAGGATCACCATGGTGACGATATGAGGAGGATAGTTTGGGAGGAAAAGGTTGTTAATTTAAAGGGAGCGTTAAGTATGATGGTTGACTGGTCCAGATTCAAGGACAGGGATGAATCACACAGGCTCTGGTCCCCAGAGTGACCCTCAAGCAAACACAGCCAATGGCTGCAAGGCTCTTAAAAAAACAGCCACTCTGAAAAGACCAGCACTTAGCCTTGGTGGCTGAGGGGATGAGGGAAGAGACAGCTGAAGATAAAACAAAAGCACATAAAACCCCAGTCAAAGTGCAGAGAGCACTCCCTTTTTTCATAGTGCTGAATCTTAAAACTTGCAGCATTCACTGCCATATTAACAAAAACTCACACTGAGCTACAAGCAAAATCAATATCTTCCGCAGCATGAATTCAAATAGACAGAAATCTGCACAGATGCAACAGTCCAACATCACCACCAGCAGCTAAAAACATTTTTCCCAACTGCTTGACCTTCCTCACTTTTAGACCAAGAGTCCCTCAGCACTTCTTTCTGAAATGAATAACACCACCCAAAGCAAAAACCTCAAACTTTTCCATAGTTCAAGTTCATAGCTCTGTGACATGCAAACCCTCGCCCCTCACCACCAGCACCCCTCTATTTGTGCCTGTCAAGTGTATGTTGGCGCTGATAAACTGGCACTATTACATTCCACTCCCACACCTCAGTCTCCTGCCATTATATTCCTCTACACTATTTCACGCTCCCTCCTACACTGTTCTCTTGCTGCCAGCTCTCTGTGAGCGTTGTTGACAAAGGGCTTGAGGAGATCAGCATCGCGGCGTCATACACATCTTCGTCACAAACATCTTCGTCACACACACTTGCACGTGGATTAATTTGTCATTTAAATCTGCAGCACCTACATTATTTCCACAGCAGCAATTAATTGGGAGGATGTGGTTGTGTGAGCAGCTATTAGCAAGCTAAAGTGATACCAGCAATGGATACCGGGTGAAGGGACTTTAATCACTGTGACATTCTTTGTTCTTTATATATCAGACTGACACTATACATTGTGTAGTTTACAAGCTGTGTAACGGTGAGGCAGAAATTACTGCTAGGTGTCAGCAGAATGCCACTGTGTATACGTCCCTTTCTGAATTACTGGCATTTATTGACCCCATAAATGGCAATGCCATGAAGACAGGTTGTCAAATACACAGTACTTATGCAAAACAGCAGATGCATTGCTGGAGAATCTATCGCCGACTTCTTACACGGCCTAAGGAGGATATAACAAACAGAAAGCTGGAGATTACTCAGTGGGAGGGGAGTATCCTTGGAGTTCAAAATGAGGGATTTGACATCTCAGACTGCATTCTCACCACACAAATCAGAGGTTAGAACTGCTTATTGTGCTATTGGCAGGGATAGGGAGGTGGTTGGGCCTATAGCGAGCAAAAAGAAAGTTAATTACCATGCTGTGTTGTAGTTACTGTTAGAATAGGCTGCATTCCCCAGACAGGGACTGTGAAAAGAAATAATTCAAGCTCGGAGGCTCGTCAAAATGTACAAAAGAAACTGGCAGGTTTAATTATCAACAGTCATGTTCTTTGGGGAAAAAAGCTTGATACATTTTGATATTATAGACAGTAGACCTTAAAGTTTAGATACTGTGTTAATATTTCTGAAATTCATCACAGTTGCGGTATTATTATCATTTGGTAACGTTTTTAATCATACTTCAATGACTGTTAGATGTCAGGTAGGTAGCCAACAGTCTAACAGACACAAAGTGTAATAATATCTAATCCAGACCATTATTGTTAAAGAAGCCAACATTCATAAAGTTATTATGGAAGGATCATCCATGGTTTGGCCTGCTGTGAATTGGTTCTTTACTTTTGCCTTAGGTTCTAGCTAGGTTTCTTTTCCACCATGTCAAGAAAAATCTCTAATTCTATATACTTGAAAGTTTCCACACCACTTTAAGACCAAACACCTCTGTAAGGTTCTGAAACCTTTTCTGGTCAATCTCTAACTTTGGTTTCAGTTACTGCATGTGCAAAGGAACATTTCTTCAGGTTCTCTTTCAGGTTTTGACAGCGAGTACAAAAATAAACATTAAATGTTCTATCATCTCATCAATGCTGTTTATGTGTAGAGTTGGGGGAAATGGTTCATGTTAGGGGCAGTTTACGGGAGCATAAATGCAAAATTAAGAACTTGAAAATGACTGAATGGTGGGTGTTGAAAATGTTTTTGATATAATCATCTGCCGTCTTGCAACGCTCCCCCACCCCAATGTTTAATAAAAAAGCATTACACCCAATAGAGGCTCTTTCCTATTTAAGACACTGGGAGTCTAGCAGTTCTGATGTAAGGTTCTTTAGACTGATGTAAGAGTCTTTAGAAGATTTGAAGACGGGCTCTTTCATGAAAACTTCTGAAAACCTGGTTGGCTTGCTAAATTAATGTTGAACAATACGAATATGAGTCTCCTAAAAAACCTGCTTGCTTTGTAGCTACTTTTGCAAATATAATGTCGAGACTTCACAAAGCATGCAGAAATTATGGCATTAATCTTGCTGATATTCAGGAAGGGGCAGTCCATCATAAAGAAAAAATCTTTTAAACTTCACAAACTTTTGATATGAATAAACATAAAAACAAAACAACCTTTTGATGTGTATAACTATGCAAAGCATGCCGAGTCTTCAAAATCAAAATCCCCTTAAACCACCAGGGAGCTTTTGAAGCCCTCACATCATCCTTTGGCCCTCTTTTCTGTTTTTAGTCTCACATCATTTAAAGTTCCCATTACTGCTACAGTTTCTCTCTTCAAAGCTTCAGTCAACAAAAACAGGACAAAACTGCCGCTTCTTTAACTAAAAGGAGATGTGATCATAATTACCATCACAGTCTCAACGCCACATTAGGCTCTGTTTGTCTCTTCAACTTAATTAATGCATAATGAGAGGTGCTGATGTGAGCATTTCAAATCAATTATGATGCTGAAAACAGTCTAAGGGGAGTTCTTTAAAGCACACCATAGCCCTGCTCATCACTTTTGTTCTTTAAAGTTGTCAGTGGAATGACCTTCATATATATATATATATATATA
>CAEGAE010070074.1:0-16203 GCA_903067095.1 Girardinus metallicus | reverse complement strand
TCTAATCTGATGAATTTGTCTAACAGAAACCTTCCTCATTATGCCTTTATCTGCACAAACCCATCTTTGTTCTGAATTAGCCACAAATCTCTTCACAGTACGATAACGCTTCAGTGTTCATTAAATATCTAATGTTTTCATACCTTGTCATATGGCACTACACTATCTGATGATTTTCATCAGCAGAGAGATCCTTTCTCTTTCCAATATTGCTTGAAACCTGAGGCCTGCTTAATAATGTGGAACATTCTTCTTAAGTAGATTTCCTATAATTGACCTCACCAGACAAACTAATCAACCAGCTCTCTGAAATGAATTATAGTGATTCAAAGAGCCCTGACACACAATACCATCAATAAATTTAATAGCACAACAAAAAATGTAATCTTTATGACACTTAAATCCAATTTGCATAATAATTTGGAACACGGTGTATGTTTTGGTATCACCAAGCCAAAGCATTAAAAATATTGAGCCTGCCTCAACTTTATAACTGGTGTGAGCATCCCGTACGCAAAGGCTACAGACCGAAGCGGCTGACTCAAGTTTGAGTCTTGCTCTCGGTACCCTCTTCCCTCTGCCCCCTTCCTGTAAGATTACTGCTAAATAAAAGCCATTAGTGCCAAAACAAATCTATAAAAAATGAAATAAAACATATAAATGGTCCATGTGTAGTAACAGCACATCCATGACGAGTCAAATACCTGTGTACAACAGCGGATACAACCTGAAATCTTGAAGGATTTCCTCCTCATTTGAGTGTCCATACAACATCTGCAACATGCGTATTACCCTGGGTTAACTGATTATGCCAGAGACCATTAACGATTTTGGACAGTCAGCTGGGACTTACTGAGTAACAATGAGGCCGAGCGGCAGTTTTTGGAACCAGGGGAACAACAAGAGAAAAGAAGAGAATGACCAAGAGAGGGGAGGATGAATGGAAGGGAGACTCAGAGCAATGAGCCCAAACTCTAAGTTGCCGGGCGTACAGTCCTGCAGTCCTTGATAAGCCAGGATGTATGAAAGAGCTGTGCCACCAGAGCTGGTGAATCACTGCCAGCAGTGGGGAGGATGAGGAAAGGGCAGAGCACCGAGACTGAGAAGGAGAGGCAATGGAGGGGGGAGGCCCGGTGGAGGGGATGAAGGAGAGCATATCAACTATTTTCGGCGCTCACTGGTTTTCAAATTTCTCTGCTCTGTCTGTCTTTTTCACAATTGTTGCAACAGTAAGAGAGCGAGGATGGAGCGGGGGAGAGAGACAGAGAGAGAGGGAGAGAGAGAGATATTGTGACAGAACAGGGAAAGCGTGTGCTATGGAGAAAAAGTACTTGTCAGAGGATGGGGAGGTTGCTATGACAACTACTTATACAGCGTGCCGTCAGTCATGTTTCATTGGAGTTAGGAGTAGAGCAGATGAATGAAGGGAGGAGAGGAGCAGGGGAAGGGGTCATTTATCTGTCTGTCTGGCAAGGTGGAGTGCAAATCTGACTGTCATCCTCGCAGATAAGGACAAATTATGAACAATATTAGCTGGCTAATAAAAGGGAACAATAATGAATAGATAAATATATTAAAACTAAATGAGATAGCATCCAGGCAGAAACAAGGGGCCCTGAGAAGCCATCCGAGTTTTTGTCATTTCAGGGGAGAAAAGATAAGAGCCGGAAAGAGGTGGCGGGAGGGGGGAGGCGTCCGTATTAAACCTGACTAGTGTAGCGTACTTCCTTGAATCAAGACAGAAAGAATCCAAATCAGCTCATAGTGGGAAATGTTGCAGCTTCCTCTCCCTCCATCGTAAGCCTATTATACTTCTTCAGTGAGCAGGACGCCACACAATAACAGTGTCAGCATGTGTTCAAGCAGAAAAAACATGGACAGAATAGACTGAAATTAATTAACCCTACGAGATCACAGTGCTTAGCCAGTGGAATTTAATCCAATTTATTGCATATAGTGATCTAACTAGGGTTGTATTTGCATTAATGAGACAGTGCGTTTAATGTGTGTGTCCGTGAATGACTCGGAGGAGCACATGGACGCACTCAGAATGCTCTTTCCTTCAGTGACAGGAGTTTCAGGGACCAACAATGGAGGGACTCTGAGGTTTGGCACAGCCGTAAAGTGCAAAAAAAAACAGCCAAATTATCTCTTGAATGATGAGGCCTTTTCCATGAGCCGCATTAGCCCCAGAGAGACGACAGCCACACTTTTGTTGTCATCACGCTGTCTGAAATTACCCGGATTTAAAGTTCCACTGGCGTACAGCTGAGTAAGAAAAGTGGGTAAATAGTTTGTTTACCAATTTCTAAACCAAATTAGCACTCCTGTGTGGGTGCATTGTACACTCAGCTGTCTTTTGAAGTTTGCATCCTAACCCACTGAGTTGACAGCACAAACCGTGAGGCCTACCATGTGCCCGCCTTAATGAGGTAGCTTATTAGTGCTGTTTTCTTCGCAGCCTCAGAGATGTTGCTTAGATACAGCCATGCAGACGGAGGAAAAGAAGAGGAAGAGGAAGAAGAAGAAAAAAAAACAATGCTGAAGTTCTGAGCAAAATTCCATCTAACATAATACTCCGTGATGTGCAATTCCCCGACTTCTGTAAAAACCTATGTGTAAATATACATAAATGTTAAACACATTCCTCTGAAGGTTAAACCACAACATCAAGAACCTTGATTTCTATCTATGTCCTCGGTCTATATTTCAACTTTGACAGATGCTCTTGAACAGCGGACCTGCTCCTCTAACTCACGCAGCACCTACAGTGACGCTGGCTTGATTTCATGTCATAGTTTCATCATTTCAGTGTCAAGGCTGCCCCTTGCTAGCTCAGCTGTAACCCTTCACAAGTCTCCGGCAAAAATGCCATGCAGCAGCAGATGCACAGCCTTGAGAGTAATGCGGCAGAAGTTACAGTGCATTGCAAAAGGATCTACACCACTTCATTTTTTTGTCACCACAAACTTTTATGAGAATTTTAAGTGACAGACCAAACAAAAAGTGAGGCAATATTTTGAAGTGGAATGAAAATGTATTCTTTGCGAATTAAAATCTAATAAAATGTGGTGTACCTTTATATTCAGTACATCATGAGGCGTGTCTGTTCCAGCTTTGCACAACTAGAGACTAAATGTTCTGTCAATTTATTGCAGAAGAGTTAAGTAAGATTGGAATGTGATTGTGTGTAAACAGTAATACTCAGATCTTGCTTGGATTTAGTTCTGGACTTTGACTAAACCATCCTAATGGCTGTGTGTGTGGGGGGGGGCTTATTGTCCATGTGGAAGATTAGCATTTGCCACAGTCTCAAGTCTTAGGTTTTCTTCCAAGACTGCCCCACATTTATCTTCATCGTCCAATCAACTCTAACTAGTTTTCCTATTTCAGCTGAAGAAAGACAAATCCTCACAATATGATGTTGCCTCATGGTGAGCTTAGGTTGACATTTAATGTTTTCTGCAAGACATGTTTTGCAAGTACCCAAAATTTTGAAAAAGGTCTCCAGCATCAGTATTACCATGGGCCACTATTTCTTTTATCAATGCTCTCTTGCTCTGACTGTCAGTCATGTGGACAGCCTTGTCTTGGTGGTTTCCAGGTGTACCATATACCTTTAATTTTTGGATGACGTTCTCTGAAATGTTTTAAGCTTGGCATATTGTTTTATAACCTGATCCTGCTTTGTACATCTTTCCATGTCTTTGTTTCTGTTCTGTCTGTTGTGTTCCTTGTTCTTGGTGAAGCTGTTTGTTCACTAATGTTTTCTGACAGACCCTCCAAAGCTTTTAAAGAACATTTGTATTTATACTGTGACTGAAATACACCCAAATAGGCTCTTTCCATTAGCTATGTGACTTCTGAAAAGAATTGGTGACACTAGACTTTATTTAAGGGTATTAGAGTCAAAAGGGATAAATGTAAAGGCATGCATAAAAATCTGATTTTAATTTATGTAATTTGTAAAGCATGCATAATTTTTCTTCAACTTCATAATTAAGTGGTACTATATCACTTACCCATCACTTAAATGCCAATGAAATGTATACAAGTTAGTGGTTCCAACGTGACAAAACTGAGGTCTCTTCCCACTCTGCCATCCCGTGTCTGTCTTGTTGCTTTAGCAAGCAAATACAGGGAGTTTGTGATTCTATATTTATGCATCGTGCAAACATGTTGCATAAAATATAACATATTCAGAGTATTAAATAACACATGATCATATACTTAGGGTTGCAGATATAAGAAAAAAAAAAAGGGCACGTATAGAAGCACATGGCTGTTGGCGTACAGGAAAAGAGAAAAAAAATCCTAAAGACAAACATCTCAGCAAAGAGTAGGAGGTTCTGGTTAGTTTCAATTGCATCACGAGCCCTATGGCATGTTAACTGGGCCAAAGAGCTTAGGATCAAACTGCAATGTTTTAATGAACAGCAGCCTCAAAGGAGAAGCAAGCTTCTGCATTCCAACCATACACATGTCCTTGATGCACACCAACTAAGTTGATTCCATCTCAGAGAGTCCAGTGATCATGAATTCCCTCTGTGCCTCCGTCAGACACAATGACGGATATTACAAATGACACCTAAAAGACTTACCCGCAAGTCCCTGTGCACTCGCACATATTTGTACACGCGTATAAACAAACAAACAAAATGACGCACATAAGGCACAAGGACGGCCTCCTGTTGGTGTCACACAGCCCGTCTCCGGAGAAGGCCAAAGATTTTATGCATCAGTACGATCTAATGGCCTCCCCGTTCTCTGCTGTTGGCCTGGGGGAGATTTCAGCGCCACGTTGGCCCCCGATGGAAGCCTTGAACATACAATTACAGCCCTGTGACGTGGCCCTGCCTTCTATTAGCTGTAAAACCTCTGGAGTGTGTAAAAGTGTAGGTGTTGCTGTGCACCCTTTTGGTTTCTCCTGAAGTCATCGCACCGTCCACGCTGGCATCTCACACCCCCTCTTCGGAGCAGTGCAGCCGAAAGGAGGAAAGCCAAAGGAAAAATTACCTAAAATATATTATGTGCACCATATACGGCTCAGCAAATTCACTCTCGATATGATAACAAATGTGAAATATTACTTAGAGCTTTGTGTTGACTTCAGTGCATTACGGCTGTGCTCATAAATCCCGAAGCTGCTGCGCAACATGCACACGTAGCTACTGTACATAAACATTTACAGTATGACAGTGCTATTTATATTGCCTCCCTTCATAATATCACGTGAAGGGCAGTTTGGCATCCGTTATGTGATGGATTTTTCCTCCCCACGCATTTTCCTCTTTCACATTTTTTCCCCATTCTTGCTTCCCTTCCAGTCTCTTTGCGTACAGTAAAGCAAGTTTTTTACCTTTGGCAGTATTTAACAATGCACTACCCTGCTTCTTAATTATTTTCTTCGCACTCCATTGACACTGATTCATGAGAGTAACGTTGGACACACCCCCTTGGCCAGCCCCGCCAACCAACCTCAACCTCCCATCTTCTCCATAGTTTTTTTTTTCTCTCATATTTCCTTGCTTTCCATCGCCTTGCTTGTAGCTTTCTGCATCTTTCTACATTTTTCACTTACTCTTTATCAGCATCTCCATCTATCTTTCTTTGCGAGAATACGCTCATGGCTAATAGCTTACCTTCATGGTAATTCATTAGTCTTTGTTGTTCTCAGGTAATTACCTTCTTTTCATAGAGTGCCTTGCAAAAATGTTAATAGTGCTTGAACTTTTTCAGGTTTTGTCATGTTACAAGAACAAAGTCCCATCTACACTACTGGGATTTTATGTGATGGACATAGATCTGTTGACAGCAGAGCTATTAATGGCACACTGCACGTCTGGCTTTTACAGAGTGGTGAAAAGAAAACCTTTAGAGGTCCTGTTGGTTCCCCACAAGAGGCTAACTGAAGCAGACTCAGCAAATGTGAAAGAAGATGCACATTAACTTCTTCATAGCAGAACTTGAAAAAAGCTGAAAAAGACTCAAGTCTAGGGTGGAGTTTTTACCTTCCTGCAGGTCAAACACCCTAAACATATAGGCTTTGCTACAGTGGAATGGTTTAAATCAAATTATACTCTAGAAGGGCCCAGTCAAAGACTAGTTCTAAATTTAATTGAGAATCTGTAAAACTAAACAATTGATTTTAACAGATACTCTTCATCCAATCTGAGTTTGAGCTGCTTTGTATAGAAAGATGAGTAAATAATTCAGTCTCTATACGTAATTAGCTCGTAGAGACATAACCTGGTCATTGTCTTTTTGTGCAAATCCGCTTGGAAAAATTGTTGCTTCCAGCACAGCCTGGGCTTTCTCCCCTTGATTTTCATTGTCTCCGGCCGATTTTTTGGCCAGGCCAGTCAGCGAGAAGAAGGAGAAGATGTGACTGACAATTTTTCTTAAAACTGAAGTCTGCCTGTAGTTTTAGCAATTGTAGTGGAGGAAGTGAACAAAGCCATTCAGCCCATGTTGGCCACGCTTCTAAATATTGAATTAACATCAACAGCCATCCTGTTTGGCCCTGCACTTCTCTCTTCAGAATGGAGGATGGTTGTTTACAGCGCAGGGAGTTCGCAATAAGCTTCTTAGTGTCGAACTGTGGCAATTACATACATCACATACATACATTAGCGATTGGGTAAAATTTAAAACCTCAACAGAATCCACGCCTACAGGAAGCAAAGGGTCTGGGCTCTCAACAGCTGAGAGCCCAGACCCTTTGTACGAGGCAAAGTGTCGAACAAAGGGTCAACCAGGGTAAAAACCAGGGTGTCTTTACCACCCTGGTTGTTACCATCCTGGTAACAACCAGGATACACTTTTTACACTTTTTAGAATTTTATTTGTAAAAGAGAAAAAACAGGTTTGGTCTCTTTCAACTTCTTCACTATTGTGCAAATTCATGTAAAACATGTTGATGTCTGTGGGTTATAACTGTGAGAAATATAAAAAAAAAGTTCAAAGTGTCAGACTATTTTGCCATAAATATTGCCATAAACATCCTTATTGTCATGCTCATGTTCCAAAGTCTCAGTCAAGCTAAACAAAATTGCAAAATATTACAATATATATAACAAAAAACTAAAAATATGTAAGAAAATCTGAAAGTGAGCATGACAACGGGAGGAAAATGAGCAGGATGAGGCTTAGCAGATATAGAGCAAGGGGCAGTGTCCAACTCCAGCTCCAGGAGAGAGTGAGGATGTACCAGAATACTGGCTATCTCTGTGAAGCTTTGTCTGCAGGAGCCGATGACTTTGCTGCACATGGACAAAAGAGGCTTACAGGCCACCCTGCATGTCAGCTTTCCTTCCCAACCAGAAGTGTGTGTGAGCTGCAGGGGAATATAGGTTGCACTCGAGCGCTCACCTGACTAGACCTCGGTCAAAGTGGATTCAGATTTGTTCGGTATGTATATGACATCAGCCGGCAGCTTGGTTTTGCATACACTCCGGAGCAGTGCAAAGCAATTCTTTAGTTTAAAAAAAAAAAAAAAAAAAAAAAAAAAAACTGAAAACTGCAGTGATAACAGTTCTGAGATGGAGAGGGGGAGGAATAATGTATGAAGCGATGCTGCAAATGCAAAAATAAATACATAAGCCCCAAAGCACGTCAGTCGTGTACTTGTAGATTTATCCATTTCTATATTATTAGGTGCAGCTGACTTTAGATAGGAGGCAAGGTGCTAAACTTAGAGCTTCTCCACTCTCACCGCCATGTGATTTTTGTATGCAGTGCCTTTGTAGCGCTGATGTGACTGTAGGGGGAGAGCCTAACCCTGTCAGTCACCCTGACAGCCAAGCTGTCTAATCTGCTCTCTATTGGTGATGGTGCACTTTAATTAGACTACAAGGTCAATCAGCATCGTTTCTGAAGATGTGATTGTACTGAAAGTTTGCCATAATTCAGATTAACCATATTGTTTAAAGGCAAACAGTAATGCCTGTTCTTTGGTCCTTTTAATCCAAATCTGTCTGAATAATTATATTTTGTATCTTATTTTTCACAAAGTTCTTTACTGGAGCACCAAGTTTCAGGTACATAAAGTAATGAATACATTGTAAAGTTTTCAATGCGCAGTAAAATAAATATGACTGACAACTGGAGGATTCACATAGAGTCATAATGAAGAACACATTTTTTGAGTGTCAATTTACTGTAGTTACCATAATAATTACAGTATCCGCTTCAACTACTTGCGTAACACAAATTCAATTTAATTTGAAATAACTGACAAAAAAAAAGCTTAGTTTAGGCAAATGTCACTAGAGGTGATAAATCCTACTAAAGAGAAAAAAAAAATCCTTTTTTTTTTGTCAAAAATGCTTGCTTTGCACCATATCAACCTGAAGTGTGTGTGGCTAAAATGCTCAAAATTAGTCTCATCTAATCAAAGTATGTTTTAATGTTTCCAATGGTGGGACAGAAAAAGGTTTTTGCCTGTGAAACTGGATAACGTGAAGAGAAGGGCCTGCAACACTCAGTGCTCCAACACGGGTTTGATGTTCTGAAACAGTGAAGTTTGACAAACATAAGAAAGAGGCAAAATCTTTCTCACACACACCACTGCATATGTGTTTTATAGGACTCGCTTAGGGGGCGTTAATCATTCCTGCCCTGCCAATGTGTCCTCCCACCTTCCACGTTAACAATGTTTCCGACACTCCTTAAGTTTGTACAGATGCAACTATATTTCAACATGAAATATGGTTTCATTTATCCATTGAACGTTGTTAATGTCATTCAATGTGTGCTCTTCACGCCTCCATATTATTAAGATAACATCCTGTTTATAAGGAATTTTGCTGAATTTATTACCATCGTTTTACATAATGTGTAAACTGCATAGGTCTATTTATTGATAAAGGAAATCATTCATCACGATGGGATACATACATTTGGAAGATTAGTTTAGAACTCTAAAGGAACCTTTGGATTATAAAGCAGCACATCTTCTCTTTTGCATGCTTAACGTCAAACTGCATGCTATAATGTTAAATATTAAAGGTACGAGGCTCTGCAGAATTGAACCTGTCAAGTTCCAGGCTGGCATTAAGTTGTAAAAAAGAGTGACTTTGTTCTTTTATGAGCTTAGACTAACTATCAGGCAGATGGCCTTTTCCTCCAGCTCTATATCTCCTCCTACCTCACAATCTCCCTTTCTGACAAATCTAACAGTAAGCATTTTAATTCCCACTGACCTTTACTGATCTCACTCAGGCAGTTTTCTCCGTTGCTGAGGGCCAAAACAAATCGAAATTTAAATTCCAGTTAAGAATAATTTAAGGTGCCTCTTTACATATGCAGCCTAAACTTTTTCTGTTCTTTGGAGTTCAGATGCTGAAGGCTTTCTCCCACATCTGTGGGGCCGTGAGATCACATTCAGCGTGATGCGACCATGTGAGATTGGGAAGATGGGTGAGGACGGTGAGTACAGCATCCCCCAGTCTTCACATGCGTGCATGCACGCGAACGTGAAGCACACGGAGCTCACACTGGCACACGAACGTGCGCCGGCTTCAGTACATTGAGCACCAGAGGGCTTTGTGTTCAAGGCTGAGAAATGCCATGTCAGCATGCAGCACATGGAAAGCTTAGAGGGGATGAAAAAGCTAAATAATATAAAAAAGGAAGTGTGTGATGAAAAATGCATGGAGGAGAGAGGGTGACAGTGGCTCCCTGTACGCAGCTGTCTACTGGGAAGCTCCAGTAGATTTTTACGCTCTTCATCCAGCTGCCTGGAGTGACAGCATTGCTTTCCCGACTGACCACACAAACACATGTCTGATATGAAATAAAAATGTTACAGCTATACAAACTGTGCATGCGCCCTTTGACAGTGGTGCTTCTTTCAGAAATAAAAAAATAAAAACTTGAAGCGTTGGAAATAAAAACGAAAAAAAAGCGACGCTATTTTTTTAACTACAGGTATTGAAAAAAATATGAAAATACTAAACATTAACATTAGTCTAGTTGAGTTGGTAGTAATAAAACCAAAATCATTCCAAGGAGATAAAGAGAACTACAGGAGCTCATTTACAAATATAACTTTATTATTTTTATAAAAATGGATCAGATTTTACCCTCAAAAACCCAAAAATAAAACAACGAACCTAGAATCCATCAGAAAATGTTTTTATTAAAGCTTCTCTACTGGAGGTTTGTTAAAAAGAAAAACAAAGCTTTTAACAACTGATGTTAAAAGCTTCAGTAGAGAATGTCATTCTGTGAACAATGACATTGATCTTCTGTGCTATTTTAGAATTGTAGACTCCCTGAAGTTTTAGCAATGTAGTGGGAAACCATATATTTTCAATATGTATTGCAACCATAAAAACCCAGAGTTAAAGCTGTGTAGTTTGGAGAAAAAATATTTCTTAATGCTAAAGCACAAAACTGATCACTAATCACCTCAAATCCTTAAAAAGGACTGTGTATTCAATAGAAATTTTCTGACTCCATTTATATAATTGATCTCGCACCCTTATACACACACAGTACATAAATTTCCATGACTTGCACAGAAGACAAGTTGGGTTTCAGTGTCTTGTTCATTAACACTAAGCTGGGATTGAACCATCAACCATCTGATTTGGTTATTCATATAAAGAATTGCTACACTTTGATTATCAGTTTTCCTGTTTGCATATTTTTGGGCTTCTATAAAATGCAACATTTTTAATTAAAGAAATCGGTTTAGATCAAGTTATTGCTGAAAAAGCACAAATTCACTTGAAAGGACTCTAAAGAATGGCGGATAAGAGGGAGGAACAGTAATCCACTATTGGAAAGTTTGGAGAGGTTCAGTCTTAAATTGACATAAGAAGTATCTCTGTGCAAAAAAAGAACAAAAAATGGACTCTGACCTTTTTAAATGTGCTGATGAGAAAAGATCAGTGTGGTCAACAAAATACAGAAAACTATTTCAGAAAATCTCTGTTTACTGTTTACGCGGAAAGTTCACACGCAATTATATAGAATCTAATTAAACTCAGTTCATTTAAATAAGCACAATAGAGTCCAGGCCAATTATAATACAGTTTTTGCTAATTCTAAATAACTACAGATAAACTTAATCCTAATTCTAATTTTATCCACTTCATTCTAATTCAATCTTAAAATTATACGAATAAGTTAACATAAATTCTAAAATATTCTTTCTTCTATAAAACATCCTCTTACAAAATAACCACAAATGAAACTGCTTTACATAAAAGAAATGTATGGACTATATGTAATTGCTACAACAAGATGTATATAAATTTTCCAGAACACTGGAATGAATGGATACTTCTTTACATTCCTATATTTATTAGAAAACATAATCAGAAAAGCAATGAGATATATTTGAAATTGAAAACATTTTTATGTGCATAAAAGAGAATAAAACAGGGGCTCCTCTTTTCCAAAAACTAGGGAAAAAAACATCATAAATACTACATAGAATCTCAAACTCAAGCTCAGTGTAAACAAGTAAAGAAGTAATGAACATATATCAGCAACATATTCCCAGAAGTTCAATATCTAATCAAAAAAACACTTAAGTGCTTCATTTATCCTGATTGAATCCCATTATAAATGTTATCAAAGGACAAAGAAACACTGGCAATTGTGAACTGCCGACCGAAACTTAATCCACAGCCCAAGACACACACATCTGAAACAAATATACCAATTGAGTCCACAGTGCCTTGAAAAGTATGTCTGCAATTCGAATCCTTTCACATTGTGTCTCATTACAAACAAAAAACTTTAACAATCCCACACACAGTATTGCAGGGCTGCAAATTAAAAGAAAAAAAAACTGACACATGCTTTTCTGTATCTTTTACACAGAAAATTTTGAATTGGTATCTATTTGCATGCAAATCCGTTGACTCTGCAACCCATAAATAACATCCATTACAACCAATTACTTGATGGTGCACAGATTTCCATTTGTGAGTAATTAAATTTCAATATGAATGAATGTATTGTTTGAAGGCAGATGTTTGCTAGAGCAACATTAGTCAAGAACAAAATATGCAGATCAAAGAACATGGCTGACAAACAATATCCCAAGCTTTAAAGAACTCACAGGACCCCATTAACTCTTCCATCTAAGCCAAACGGCTGGGTAAGGACAGATTAGGTTAGTCAGAGAAAGAGCCAAGAGGTCCATGGTATGTTTGGAGGAGCTAAAGGAATCCAGCTCAGGTGGAAGAATCTGTTGATAGAACAATTATTAGCCATGAACTCCACCAATCTGACCCTAACAGGAGAAATCTAAAAGACTGTCTTTGCAAGCCGCTCCAAAGCCTTTCAGCGCCACAACAAACATGTGGAAGAAGGTGTTTTGGTCAGGTGAGACCAAAATCAACTTTAGAGTTTAACTTCCAAATGCGTGTGGTGGATATCAACACTGCACATATCCCTAAACACACCATTCCCAGGGCAAAATATGGTGGTGGCAACATCAAGTTGTAGTGATACTTTTCCTTAGTCGGACAATAGAAGCAGATCAGAGTTGATAGGAAGATTGATAGAGCAATACAAGGAAATCCCGGAAGAAAACATGTTAAGGTTAGCAAAAGATTAGAGGATGGATCTTTTTTTTTTAAAACACAGTACTGTGTGTTAGTCTATCACCAAAAATGCAAAACACACTGTTTGTAAGATGACAAACTGTGGAAAAGTTCAAAGGGCAAGAATACATTTGCAAGCCATTAACTGCTTGAGTGTTCTTTTTCTTCTCTGTCAGACATTTGGTTTCATGATTAGTTTTCACAGAGAGCCCACTGATGACTCATAGACTGATTTTTACAAAGTTTTTCTTTTGCAACAGAAACAGCATGTCACCCTCTTCACTCTCCAACTCCGACAGTGTTAATCTTCAGCAGACAACCATGTTGACAGAACACATTAAGAAGCTTTAAGGGGGAAAGGTTAAGCATCAACACCAGAACAGAATTTTAAATGGTAAACTAAACCTCTTATAGGATGTTGAGTTGTACAAGCAAAGGCCCATACTTGCTCTTTCAAATATCCCCTATTAAAGCTTGTCAATATACACAGGCTAGTTGTCCACCCTCCAGGCTTTATGTCATTTTCCGGATTCTGTCATGATGAGGCTGGGTCGTCAGACGGCGTACAGCCATGCTGTGCTACAATATGATTTTAATCTTCTTAGCGTTCCATCAGTACTTTATCAATGCTATCACCTTGTCCACAGGATTCTGTTATTGAGTAAAATGACTGTCAAACATCAGAGATGGGGAGTGTCTGCACTTCAAATATCAATAACAGCTGTCAGCATAGCCCGGTGTGTTAAAGGATTATCTAAAATCAGTTCATTTAATGCATCATTTTAAGGGCAGCTGCTCTGTCTCTGATAAGTTATTGTGCACACTAGACAATTAAGGGTCCCCTGAGACTTTAGCCCAGGGGAGCAGCCACTCACATCAGGGATGCTTACAAAACAGGGGGAAAAAAGTTTCAGTAGGAGAACTGGAAATCCTACAAGGCAGAAACAAAATGCAGCCCATGAGATGGTCAGAAAAGAAAATATATTTAAAGACCATAAAACAATCAAATTTATCAGATTGTTTGTATAATTAAATCTTCTGTATGGTTGACAATTATTTTGAATAGTCTGAATCAATATGTGAACAGAAGATGCTCACATATTGTTACCATTTTGATCCTCCATGCTTGTAGTTATCATTGTTGCTATGATACAGAATTCTCCCAAGATTTCAATGTTGAAGTTGAGAGTGACCAGGATTACATTTGGTTGAAAAAAGTTTATATATACAGTAAGAAAATACACATAACATATATTAAATCAGACTAAATGCTTCCTGTTTTAGGTCAGTTAAGGAAACCACATTTATATATAACTTCCTGGCTAATGTCTGGAGATGTTGCTTCTATATATCCCTCCATCAACACAGAAGCAATATCCAAATGTAACTGTGATTATTATAGCCAATCCATGTAAAATTATTTGTTTGGTTCTTCTATTTAAAAAAAAAATCTATAAAATAAAATAACTGTTCTGTTATTAACAAAAAACAAGTATTAGCTAGAGACAAAAATATGTATATATTTTCCAGGTCAAGACAGTGAACCAAGAAAGGGGGAAGACATATGGCGAAGACACGCTCTACCACTGCCTAGTCTTCTTTTTCTGATTTTTTTAAACCTAAATGAAAATGTAAAATCCAAATAATAAAAAAATCCACTTTTTTCTTCAACTAACTAAATTCAAAATAAAATATATGGTTGTCTTTTTAATATGTATCACTGCCAGAAATTATGTAAATTGCCAAAGAATATTATTGCACTTCATATTAATTGCTTATTTGAGATATTAAAGCAATTTTGTTCACAATGTTTATGAGCATTGATTCCCTCTAAGTAAGATATTTCCATGGTGAACAAGGACAACAGAATATTGGTGTTTTGTTGGTTTTAAAAATGTTGTGTAGCTAATTAAAGTAAGTTATTTTTTAGTTGTAAACTTGCAAGGCGAATTAATTGAGGTTTAAATGTGGCAGTCAATACTTTGGGCAGTTCTAGTGTTAAATCTCTCAGTTCTCCTTCACCTTTGCGTTGTTATAAGAGTAAGGTAGAAAAGATAGCCGATGCATTTTGAGCACCACAGCTGTGGAAACGGCGACTGTGAAAGAGTGACAGAATGAAAGAGAAGTACTTTATTTCACCAATACCTCACTTTAGCTCTCCTAAACACAGAGAAATACTAAATACTCTTCTGTGGAAGAAGAGCACCTTCATGTTCATCAGTACTGCAGTCCGTTACATAATTCTATTTCCCATTTCCATTTATTTCCAAACAAAAATATAGGGAGCCAGCCCTTCTGATTCTCGACAAAATATCGGTTCTTAGATCTGATACTTTTCAGCATGACCCATTACTAATGCACCAATATTACGCATGAGCAGAGAGTGAAAGATAACAAAGCGCCCTCAGGATCGCCCCACCTAAAAAATTTATCAGCACTGATACTGAGTGCTAAGTGAAAACGTAATGTGCCAGAGGTTCAGGCCGTGATTTCCGGGGTCCCAAATGCTGCACGAACTATATGATACTTATCTTTCCTTTTACCATTAAGATAAAATAAACTCAAATTAATTTTTTTTGCATTTTCATTTGAAACGGAAAAACCAAAGAACAAACTACACGGCACTTCCTCAAGAGCACTTCGATTTGTTAGTTTCATCAAGCAACATCTGTATAACAAGTAGAAATAATGGTTTCTTCCTGTCTCAGTGGCCTTTCAGTGCATTTCATGTTTCCAAGGTCTTTCACTTTTTGTTGATATCCACATTTCACACCATAAAACTTAAATCTCTTGGACACAAAAGCCATCTCCTCACTTAACTGTCCAATCACTGGACATTCCCATGTTGTTTGAACAGATGAATGCGACACATTATGGCATCTGGAGATTGTGGTCAAAAATAAACTAGACTCATAGAAATACCGAATTCACTTTTTGACATCTTGGCTCATTTGCTTTTGGCTTTATTCCATGATTGTCCAGAAAAAAGAACCACTGTATTTGAGACATTAAAATACATCCTCCTGTTTGCCAAATAATGTGAATTAATCAAAAGCTTGCAACACCATGACATCATCATCTAGAGTAGACTGTCCAAATTGTTTACTGGCATAGCAATCTTAGTGTATGCAAGTTTAGGACTATGAAGAAACCAAATTTACACACTTCTAAACTTGTTTTTCATTATTTTAGAATTTAGTAAATATAAGTTAAAAGACCTAAAATAAGTGCTCTTTGGTTTGCGTCTATTAATACACTGTATGCATGTTCATCACCTATCTGGTTAAAACTGCTTCAGCAGTGACACATCATATTACCTAGGAAGCAAACCACAGGACTGAGGTCTGCATTTATTTTTTTTGTTTGTTTGAAAAATACTTAGGCTTTTGATATCAATTTTTCCCTGGCAGCTCATTTTCTAACTCTATGGTGGGTTAAGCATCTGACTCCAGAAAATGTGGGGAAACATTATTTTCAGTTTGTTCAGCACTGAACAAGCATTTTTCTGATCCCCATAATTAATTTATAAAATGCTTTTCCTTGTTAATCCAATAACCCATGTGAAAGAGTGAGAGACAATGTGCCAATTCAATCCAAAGATACACAGCAAACATGGCCAGTCGAAATAAGAAAAAAA